>CAKKLC010006727.1:19727-31379 GCA_918559645.1 Ceratonova shasta | reverse complement strand
TTTACAATCTCTAGCTATTATAATCGGACATAAATCTAAACATTGCAACATATAATGTATTAACTGTAAAAAAATATACGTAATTTCCGTGGTTGGCAATACTTAAAAAACAGTCTCGCAAATTTAAAACAACTATAATTTGATAAAACTGCTGATCAGCACATCCATCGCAAAGTCAAAGTGCAAAATCTTTTATTTAGTTGAGCGTCTTACTCACTATACTGACTGCCGAAAAATATATAAGCTAAACTGTAGATTTTTGAGCCTACTACCGTGGTCATTCTAACCGAACGCATCCTTAAAAAGCGAAATAAATACAGACGCGAAATGCTACATTTATGTTTACGCAACTTTTTTAAAGTCTCATGAGCCGGATAAAAGGCCCTGCCGGGCCGTAGTTTGAACACCTCTGCTCTAAGTACTTAAAAAATGAAAAATGCTTTAAGACTTATATTTAATCTGAAATAGAATGCAATTATAAAAAAGTAGTCAGTATTTTAATTTTGAATAAAAAAATTACATTTTTATTTTTATCACTATCTTAATTTGTAGTTTAATTTTAAAAATTGTTAACTTTGATATAAATATAAAAACTAACATATTAGGAATCATTATGTTAGCAATATAACAAAATTAAAATGATTTAAGTAGTTTTATTTAATCATTAAAAAATGTTTGAGGATCTTATTTTTGTTCGATATGTAACGTGTGCTTGATGTTGGTATGATTAGTGGGAAACAAAGAAAACAAAATAAAGCAAGATATTAAGTCTTGTTTTATATTCAAAAGGACATTCCAGAATATTAGTAAGAATATTAGCTTTTGTTTTATAAATGATATTTATAAATAAAAAATTACAATATTTTATAAAAATAATTTTTTAAATTACGTATATTAAAACAAGTTTAAATAAAAAATTAACAAAAACTATACTCAGAAAGAAAATATTTTACAAAAAAATATAGTATCAATATCTAAGGACACTGATATTCTATAATTTATTAAAAATATAAATTAGAAGGATATCTTGAAAATATTATAAGATTGTAGTTGTATAAGCTCTCATCCTTACTTAAATTAATATATTTTGATTATTTTAAATTATTACTTAAAAACAATAGTTTTCACAATTTATAAAATACTGAAAATTATCAAATTCTATTTGACACTTTTATGAAATTAAACCTTCTTCTTAAAGTTTTATCACAAAAGTACTGTGATAAAAAAAAGATTTTATCAAAATATTTCTTTTAATTATCTTTATCTAGTTCTAATTAGTTTCCAAAAATCATTTTTTTGGTACATGCAAATTCTTTGACTGATCATAATTCTTATTTAAAAACATTGATACATAACTAACTTATAGGTTATCATTTATAATAAGTAGAAATTTTAGATCTGTGAAAAAAAATTCCCTAGGTCATTTTGTTCAAAAGCTTTTATCTTAAAAACTAAAAATAATGATAGAAAATAGATAAGAAAATAATAAATAAAATCTTAAATTTTATTTAGTCCCTAGATATAAATACCGAGTCTATCTAAGAGTTCTTTATAAGTTGTAAGGATGCTGAGCTTAATAAATAGCTTTTTTAGAATTAAATTCTGTTACTAGTTTAGATATGTTCAGGTTCGTGAAATAGTCAATTGTGTTATCAAGAATTTTCAAACTATTCTGATAATTTTTGTTGGATTTGCATGAACACTCGAAGCATCGGATATAAAAAGAGTAGGTCAATACGCAATAATTTCTTCTTACAAAAACTATGAAGGATAAGACTATGGATCTTAAAATGCTGCTATGCTGGATTTTAAACCGATCCCAGCATTTTTTCTTAATTAATATCTCAATATTGGTCCCAACATTTAGAAAGATCATGAATAAATTGATCTCGTTGATGTGGCATTAAAATGATGTGGATAGCATATTAGAGGGTCCATATACTATTTTCTAAGTAAATGGAACAATGATGAATCACAAATGTAAAAGGCATCGAGGCCAATCCTACGAAAATATAACTTATACGCATGTAATCATCGAGTTTGTTCCGCATGTTAACAGATTATACACAGATATAATATAGGATAAGATTGATAACTATACCAAAAATTGCTCGCAGAGTAATTTCTGGCACCACTATCAACACCGACCAAAACAGAACGTAACTGGCGTTAACTGAAGCCGGTTTGGTGAATGATACCGTGTGTCACAAATTTTATTCGCGTCAATCGTGAGACTGGTGTTCATACCTAACACTTTGAATTAGGAATCAGTGTAAGTAAGACGAAATTAAAGCAGGGAAATGGTGCAAGTATTAACAAAAGGGCAGCGTTTATTACAGAATTTGTTTGGAGATTCAACAAAAATGATTATTTATATGATGTTTAAAAAAATTTTTTTAATGCTGAATACCACAAATGGTTGTTTAAAATATAAATTTATTTATATTCCATTATCTTTATACTCCAGGCAGTTTTTTTACAATTTTACATTCGTCCATTTTTTTCACAGCTCCAAATTTTTTATTTAAACTAGTTTTAAACAAATTAATTAATTTCATAATGAAACATTTATTTATTGTTACTAATAATTTTCTTTTCATGTGATATTAATCAAATAAAAACTGCCTTAAATTGAAGTCAAAGTATTATTCTTTTATTCTTTTATTAAAATACAAAATTTAACTAATTGTGTTCTTCTAGATTATTTTTTATTATATCCCTATATATCAGCAATAAGATTCAACTAATATATTTTATATATCAAGTTTTAAGGTTTATAACAAGTTAATATGTCACGTAAGAACTATTCAGTTGAAATTCTGTAAAAGAATATTCAATTCTTGTTATATATTACCATGATATTATAAAGAAATTCCAAAAAATCAATTTTGCAATGTAGTGATTCCTTAGAGGATTATTATTTGTGTTAATATTATAGTTAAAAGATCAGTATTTTATTCAAGAGATACAGCACACAAAATTTGTAAAATAATATTTTTCCCACTAGATAATTAACCTTAAATTTTTATTAAAAGTTGCATTGAACTATCGGTGATGATCTTAGTTTGTAAAAAATTATTTTACTAAAATTAAGAAATTTATGATTTGAATCTTAAAATGTTGATCCTTGATGTATTTTTTATTTACAATTTTTTTATAAAACACAATCTTTTACCGTGAAAGTTCTGATTTGTTTTTAAAAATTTAAATCGTGAGATAAGCCTATTTAATACTTCTGAGTTATATTTCAAATGTATCTTGGCTGTTTAATTGCTTTTATCCAGATCAAAAATAATCTTGAACCATCATAAAAGTTTCATTTTTTATCTAAATCTTATTGAAGCATCTAAACTTTGATATTAGAAAAATAGTGAACTTAATAACTTTTTGAAATTAGGAAAAAACTTATTGATAAATTATGCTTAAGTTAAAATTAATGTTTCTTACATTTAATTTGAATGGAATATTCATATTAATTATACCATCTAAAGAATTATTTTGTTATTTCTATCTTTTACCAATAAAAAATTTAATTTTCCCTATTAGTAAAACATTAAACAAGTATTAATTAATATTTGATACAATCATTTTACAACAAAAAGTTAACTTAACTATAAAAATGATATTTTTTGTATTTTTGAAATTCTATGAATTATTGGTCCATAAAAATTTGTTTTATTAATAGTATATTACACTAAGATTGCCGAAATTGCACCCTCAGATATTGAATATAAAAGATTTATTTAGAAAATCTAATTTAACATAGAATTTTTTAGCTATCTAAATAATTTTTTTAAATTGTCAAATAAATTATTAGTATTTTTATCTTTAGAACTTATTTATTGACTTGCCTTTCTATCTTTACAAACCAATTAAATTAAATATGAAGATGTTATTGTGATTATATTTATTTCGTAAACTAGATCAGGATAACAAACCAGGAAATATCATTTTGCAACAATTTAAGAAATAAAAATTTAGAAATTTTCTCAAAAATCATATAGCGAGCTACTTAATATGTTATGGTTGGTGAGGAAGTTATATTTTTGTCATCAAATATTAACTATTTTATTAAATATTGAAAACTAAATTGTTTTTAATTAGGTTTAATTTAAATAATCTAAGAGAATTCAATTTTAATTAAACTAATATTATTTATTTTATTACAGGATTCATCTGAAATATTATTTATAATCTATCTTTCCACATAAAAAATTTTGAGATTATATAAAATGAATAAAAATTAAATTTTTATTAAATATTTTTATTAAAAGGATGCAAGCAATCTGATTAAATCTATTAAAATATAAATAACAAAAATGAATAATCGTATTAATTAAATAACTATAATATAATTTGACGTTATAAAATATCATTATCTGGAAGAAACAACATAAATAATTGCTAAATAAAATTTTTTTATAAAATGTTTATTTTAGAATTTGAAATTAAGGTTATTTAATTAATTCTTTTAAAAATGGTCAGAAAATTTTAATTTAAGATTTTTAGTTCCTTACTAATAAATTTTTATATTGTATAAAATTAATTTAGACTGATATTTATTCCTAATGAATCTTCATAAATTTATCAATCAACAATGTAATCTACAAAACATCTTATAACAACACTAAATAATGTTAAAAAATATAAATTTAAAAAAATTTTCATTTTGTATAAAATCAATTAGCGAAATTGATAATTAAAAGATTACAAATTCAATTATTCATTCTATTAAAATTATATAATATTTATCAACTTGAATGAAATCTCATCATAAATAAAATTAAAGAATTATATTATGGTTTAAAATCTTATTTGGATGCATCTTCATATTATGATTTATTAACCAACTAACAAATATCGCCTATTACTATGATTAGGCCTATTAGTATGACCAGGTTAATTTTAAAAATAGTCATACTAATAAATAGTATGACTATTCAAAATAATAAATTATTAAAAAAAATTTTTAAATAAATTCTTTTTTATTTTTTAACAAAATAGATTTATACAAATACGCTTATAAAAAAAAATAAAATTAACGATTTCTTTCAAGAAAGAAGTTATTTCCTACATGTAGCTCGGTAATTCATTATTAATAGCTAAAAATCATTTTTCCGAAAAATACAATTGTTCTTATAGTCCATATATGTTTCAACAATGGTTTATGAACAAAGAAGCTATTAGAGCCCAAGCCTTATTAATGAATAGGTTTTCAGGTTTAGCAATGAATGCCCTTACTTGGGACGCTTGAGAAAATTAGCTTAAATGAAATTGTAGAACTAAGGATAATGAAGATAAAAGTTACAAGAAATTTTATCTCTGAACGAGTTTTAAAGTTAGATAAGTAATTCAACATTGATCTTAAGCTTCCAACAATTGGACTGATTGTTTTTTAAAAAAAAATGACTTACATGCCTACAATGAACTTTTTTAAAAAATCCGGGACCATTTAAATAAAACCGGGACAAAAATATTATAATTTAATAACGAAAAAATATCTTTATTGGGAAAATTATTTAATTTTGATAATTCTCTTGTGATTGGATATTTTGAAGCAACTGAAAATTTGACTTAATTCGCTTGTAAAACTCGCTATAATTAATTTTTAAGTTATATTGTAGTGTCATAAATGCATTAACAGTGTTTAAATCAAAACTTCCCTTCTGATTGGTTAATGCCTGATTAATCAACGAAAATAAACTTTCCACTATCATTGATGTTCATTAGAATGCACAAAGAAAATTCAACTAATCTCTCCATATTAGTTAGACTAATAGAGTTTTCACGAAAACTTATAAAAGTTTCAATCCAAATTTTTAGTTCTTGCTTTTTTGTTGACCCAAGTAAATTTTTCTTCATCCCTAAAAGTAAGAATTCGATAAAATTCATCGAAAAGTAAATCTTGATTAAGTATTGCAGAACTTTCACCGTGACTTCGATGATAAAATTAACAAACTTTTAAATTTGTTGTCATTTCGACGTTTTATACACACTCATCAATTCAAAGATGTATGCACAATCCGAGAATTCATTCAACTTTACAAGATATGACATCAGTTCTTTATAGAAATCTTAAAAATATTTCCAAAAAAGTGATTTGAATGACAACATGTAGTTTTGATAATTCTAGATGGGCTTCTCGAGTGAGATATTCTAATTAAAGACGTTTTTTGACATTTTCCTTGAATATTCTCATTTTTCAAAAAAATATAAATACAGCAATATCAGATCTCGTATACAAAAGCAAGGCTTTATTTATGAGTTGTATTTAGTTACTCATGAAATAAAACCAAAATTTATTTCTTTCGAAAAGAAAAAATTTTTTGATGACTAGTGGACATTTTGTCTTGAATCCTTAAAAATAATGTTTTATTAGTTCAAAATCACGATAAAACGTGGAACTTTTGGTGCTAGTGAAATTAATTTTGTGGTTGAGTGAGATTTTAGTGGTTTGAAAAGTATATCCATTTCTTCACAAATCCTCTTAAATAATTCGGTTCATACGGTATATATTTTGAAGTGCTTGTGCAAAGAATAAATCAAATTTTTGATGTCAAGGTACAACACTTGACTACCGTAATACTTGCATATGGAGAATGTGAGCATAACTATAATATCAAAATTCAATTCCGTTTGACGTTATTAGCCAAACATTATTGCTTTATGCTCTATTAACACTACCAAAATTCATATTTGTATTATCTGCATCAAAAAAATTATATTTCTTTTCATCTAATATTCTCAAACTTTTCCAATGATTTCATATGTATCTGTATTTGATTTTTCTTTTTTAATTGATGTCAATGAGATATTTATGTAAGACATACCTTTTATTGATATAAACATGTGAACGATAAGTGGGGGTAATTTTTTATTTCCGTGATTTGAGGTATCAGTTATTAAGGAAAAATAATTATCACTTTTTAATTCTTTAATAAGTTCCTCATTGACAAATGGACTCGAGACAAACTTTGTAAATAATGCAGTCTTAATTCGAGCCAAACTGAAATTAGGTTAAAAGTTTCCTGATTAAATTCGATATGCAGTCAATAGAGAAAACAAAAAGTAATGTTTGGCTCTGTGGAACGCTAACACAGCTTCTTTTCTTACATCATCCAATTACTTTGATGACATTTTCAGCTTTTTCAAGAAGTTTTACACTTTTGAGTTTAAAGATCCTGTATTTACGGACGATTAATGACGCTTAGTTTTACAGGGATCCACAATATCAACACAACCTCACTATGCAATAAAAAATTTGGATAACAAATGTTACAACAAGCTTTAGAATCATTTTCATTAGGATTATCCAGAAAGCTAAACTTTTTTTTATTTATTACTCCACGTAGTTTTGCGTTTTTTTGAATTTACGCTGAAGCAATAATATAATTTAAGTAATTTTACGTTTTATTTTATCGTGCGATCTATAAAAATTTTGTTACTTATACCATCAACAGTCTTAAGAAGTGATTTTGCGAAGAACTTAATAATTTACTTGCAAAATATAAAAATTATGCTATTTTTACAATTTTTTTGGTAATATCGGAATAATTTAATGCTAAAAGTGGAAAATTTTTAAAGCGATATATTAGTTTTTAGTTTGAATTTTTGTCATTTACTAAAACCTACTAAAACATTTTTTTATACAAAGTAATCTGCGAAACTTAGTTCAAAAATTGCTAATCTTTGCAAAATCTAGAAAATCCGAGAGAATTTTGTCTTCAAGCATTACACTAAACAAATTTCAAAATTCCGAGACTTTTTTTTGGCCAAAGACTACAGATGGCAGGGCTAATGACTCATCACTTAGAAGGACAACAAACTTCACTTTTGACTGACGATGTATTAATTGGACGTGCCATCTCATATATAGGATATGTAAGAAATATTATTACGAATATTGATTTATCCAAAACATTAGTAATGGATGAAACAGCTGTCTATTTTGAAGATAGTACGACTCAGATCATTGATTTAAGAGAACGTAAGCATGTAATTATGGAATCGACCGGATTTACTTCTATGAGAAGCACTGCAGTAATTTCAGTTTTGGGCAAATGGAAGAAAAGCTACGCCTCTTGTAATCCATAAAGGTAAGAATTCTGTCTTAATGAATTCATCCAACAATATTTTTGACAAAACTCAAGAAAAAGCATGGTTAAACCAAGACTTAATAATTGCCTGGATTAATATTTTGTTTCCGTTATTCGATATTTGTCCACACAGATGTCTTGTCAGGAACTCTTGTTGTGCGCATATTTCGGAGAGATTAAAAGAGCACTGTACAAGAAGAAATGTTGCAATGGTTGTAATACCTGGTTAATTTACTACATATTTAAAAACAGGTGATATCGGAATATTTAAGGAATTAAAGTAAAAAATTTCTATTCTCATCAACTCCTGCAAAACATATAATGAACTAGAATACACTAAGGGAGAAAATGCAAAAGCTCAAAGTCAGGTACTTGTAAATTAATTGATTTATAGTTCATAGTCTTATCTTTCTAGTCAAAATATTCTAAATTCTATTCTTTCGGCAGGATTCTCTGAGGATTATAATGATTGGCATATATATCTAAACATGATAAATACCGAGAAAATTTTCTAAATGATTTTATTGCCTCTATCCATGATAGTTTAATTCCTAGGAAAGATGATATGATTGTTAAACCAGATATTTTTGATTTAGCTGATGAATAATTATAGTTTAAAATATGATTTTTGTTGTTGATTTTTTTTAAACAAATAGTATGACTATAATCTAAAAAAAAATGTAATAAAAATTTTTTTAGTCATACTATATATGCGATCTCCGTTATATGTGATATATAATACTTTAAATTTATCTCAAAAAAATTATTTCGAGTATATTTAACAATTAATGAAATATTTTAAATAAAAGATTTATTTTAAAGTATTTTGAAATTTTAACTTCATTAAATCAATATAATTTATTAAAAATATAAAATTTAATGAGTTTAATTATACAATAATTCATTAAAAATATTTTTTTAACAATAATAAATATTTTTAGTTTCCATTATATTTTTTTATATTGCTTGTACTATAAATATATCAAATTTATTATATGCTAAATTATATATGAAATGATAATTTTATTGTTTTGTTAAAAATTTAATAATAATTAAATCTTGACTAATATATAAAAATGAAAATTTTATCATTAGACCAAAAAATTAAATATTAATTCTTAATTTATTATATAATATAAAAATGATTTAAACAATATTTTAATAAGTTCCCTAATTATTTTATTTGAACTATTTAATCAATTTCAAAGATATAAATATAGAATTAATTTATGTATAAAAATTTTATAATAATAATATTGAACTTGAGCAAATAAATTTACCAAATTATTTAATTTTAAACTAATTAATTGATTCTTAAATAAAATTCTAACATATTTAAAATATACCTATAATTAGTTAATGTATAAGAATTTTATAATACTCTTGAACTTGAGGAAATAAACTAAACAAATTATTTTATTTTAACTAATTAATTGATTCTTAAATAAAATTCTAAGATATACAAAAAATATACCTTTTATTAATTAATTCATGTATAAAAATTTTATAATAATACTATTGAACTTTAGCAAATTAACTTAATAAATTATTTTATTTTAAGTATTTAATTGATTCTTAAATAAAATTCTAAGATATACATAAAATATACCTTTTATTAACTAATTCATGTATAAAAATTTTATAATAATACTATTGAACTTGAGGAAATAAACTTAACAAATTATTTTATTTTAACTATTTAATTCATTTTTAAATTAAATTCCATCATATACATAAATATGCCTATAATTAATTAATTTTTTTCAAAAAATTTTATAATAATACTATTGAACTTGAGGAAATAAACTTGACAAATTATTTTATTTAAATCTTTTATTGTATTTTTAAATTAAATTCCAACATATAATATTAATATACCTATAATTAATTAATTTATATATAAACATTTTATAATAATATTATTAAACTTGAGAAAATAAATTTAGCAAATTATTATAGGGTTTTTAGATCAATATCATAACTGTTGCAATCAATATCATAAAGAGTTAATTAATTAATTAAGATTAGCTCTCATGAATAATTCTTTTAAAGATAGTAAATTAGATTCAAAAATGACATAGGTTTTAAAAAGAAGAGGAGAAATACAATCATTTTGTGATGATGAAATGTTTCAAGTAGAATGCACCGAGAATAATTTTCTTTGTACCGACAAAACAGCTACAAATTCGGTTTCAGATAAAATAATAGTATTTCGTTAGGTAAAAAACATTCTTTCTATTGAATACAGGGAGCGAATTATAGCAAAAACAATTGAAGGCATGTTTGTGTGTAATATTGCAAAAATGTTTGAAAAAAATTATCAGACGACAAATAGCATTATCAAAAACTATTTATTTAAAGGAAAAATACATCCTGATACCAAAGGTGGAGAGAGACCCGCAAAACTAACCACAATTATAAAAGAAAATTTATTAAGTTATTTGGAAAATAATTGTACAAAAACTCTAAAGGAAATGAAAGATTGGATACGAGTCGCATATGGTATTGTTGTATCAACAAGCTCAAACAACCGCGCCTTTAATCAATTTCATTCATCTTTAAAACGTGTATCTTTAGAAACTGAGCGGAGGAATTTTAATAACACAATTAAACTTCGATTAACATATTCTGCTAATTATCGTGCATTAGAAATTGATAATAATGATAAAAAAATTATTCTTATAGATCTAATCCGATTTACTGTTTTTACCCGACCTAGCCGAGGAATAAGCTTACAAATTGAATCAGCTTATATATTTGTCTAAGCTGATAGAAGTAGAAATATTCCTGTCTTTGCTGCTATGAATAAATACATTATGTTTTACGATTATATTAATAAAAGGGCTGTAACTGGTGAAAACTCCAAAAATTGTTTAAAAGAAATTAATATGAGTTGTCTCCATTCCTGTATGGCTACATCCATTTTTATACTAAATAATGCTCGCATTCACCACTATCGAGGATTGTTTGTCAATGAAGAAATTTCTTCCTAATAAATTAAATACCTTCCTCCTTATTACCTACTTTTAAATCCTATTGAGAACGTATTCTAAATCTGGAAAAATAGTATTATTTAAAATATAATAGACTGAATGAAGCACAATTGAGGAGGTACATTTTCGAGAAATTAAATGAGATCACAGCTGAACACTATAGTGCTTTTTATCGAAAGATACTTAAATTATAAAGAAATAAAAATCTAAGTTTATTATTCAAGAATTTCCTATCCTAATTCAGCCTTCTGCAAATAACTAATTTTTTGTGATATTGATCAAAACAATTATGATATTGATTGCAACAATTATGAAATTGATCAAAAAATTATTGTATTGATCGAAAAACTCTATATATTTTAAATCTTAAATTGATTTTAATAAAATTCCAACATATACATAAATATACCTTTAAATAATTAATTTATTTAAAAAAATTTTATACTCATCCTATTAATCTTGAGAAAACAAATTTATTAAATTATTAAATCTTTACTGTTAAATGGATTTAAATAAAATTCCAACATATACATAAATATACCTTTAATTGGCACATCTACGTT
>CAKKLC010006727.1:0-19714 GCA_918559645.1 Ceratonova shasta | reverse complement strand
CCCCCCCCCATATTTTTTTATATTAATTTAATTAATTAATAATTAGGGCCCCGTTTTTTCAAGCGGAATAAAAAATTACGGTCGAAGTGTAAAAATTGGGCGCAATTTTTATAAAATTTTTATATAAAAATTTGGGTTGAAATCGGGAAGCACAAATTTATTCGTTATCTTTTAACAATGCTTTCATATTAAGTGTCTGTTTTTTTGCTTTGAGAGAATCACATGAAAAAAGTTTTGCAATATTCAAAAGTGAAGCCTGTAATGATTAAATATCAATTAATAAAGATTACAATGTTTTAAAAAGAAAATAAATATAAACACATCAATACTGGATTGAATTTCCCTACGAAATAGAAGATCTATTATTAAAATAGATAATCATTTGCATCTCGAGATTTTTATCACTTAAACTAGATATTAATGGCGTTTGAACCTTTCTTAAATAGCTAAAGGACCTTTCCACATCACAGCTTCCATTTGGAATGCACAATAGATCTAACACATTACCCGCAAGGTTTGGAAATTGGGTCTAAAGGCTTTTCCAGAATTTAAAAATATCATAATCGTCAGATCTAAAAATGTTAGAATTAACAAATTCATTAAACTCACACTCGGTTTCGATCGACCAGTTAAATTCTTTAAAACCATTCTTATATCTGTTTGATACTTGTTTTTGACAAATGGATCAAAAATATAAAAATTACTTCACATTTTTTAACCTTCAATACTAATATTACGATTGCTTGTATTGCTCCATTTATCATAAATTGTTTGGGTGAAACTACAAATAATATTTTCAATTTCTTTGATATTGTTAGATAAACTCAACGCAGCCATACACCTACCATTTGTTTCAGGTCTCCATTTTCATTTATTACGCTTGGAATCGATGAATTTAAAATATCATTCATTGAATGAGTTATACTTTTATTGGTCTCTAGTCTCTTTTCTAATGCCATAATTGGCATTAATTTTTCTTCTAGATATAGAAGCACAGTGTAAAATCGATTACGGTGATTAATATCATTTAGTAACATCAGTTCTTGGGTTTTTGTACTATCACTATCATCACACCTCATTAGAAAATCATTTATGGGCAACCACATTTCGATAACGCATTTCAATCAATTATAAAAAGAAGACCATCTAACTGGAATGACAGCTGGAGGGTTTTTGCAATTGAGATTATGTTCGTTGCACACGTTTCTATACTTGTTAAATTGCTTGGGACTGTTTTTAAACAGTGCCCTGATCTTAATCACAAGAGTCTTGCTAGGTTTAACTTCCGAACAATTTAATCCATTTTCTTTTGAAACATGTAACAGATGAGATACATCGTTTACGTGGATAATACGTTGATTGTAATCCTGCTTGATATCTCTGAAAGCCTTCCTCATATATTCTGCCGAATCTGTTGCAATAATATAAACATCTTCCAATTTGTTGTCCAATCTATCGAGTATTTTAATTATAGTTTGTGTTATACTGTGGCTATTAACTTGTTCTATAATATCAAGAGAGACAAGAAGAGTTTCTTTTTTCCCCAAAATATCATCATAAAAAGTTAAAAGTATATTTACAGTCGGCCTACCAAGTAAGTCACAGCTCTCATCGATCACAAGATTTATTTTTAATTCTTGATTTAATTTTTTCATATTCTTCATTTAAAACAATTGGTAAGTAATTTTTTAGTAAAGTTTCTGATTGAGGTAATGAAGTAAGTGCAGGACAACAACCTTTTAAAAAAGATCCGAGAGGCCAATCAAAGGTGCTGAATCTTATCCCTTGCATGCATATTGCCTTTACAAGATTGTAAGCAGCACCATCCTTTCATTTCTCGCGTTCACGGTCCCTTACTTGCATATCCAAAAGAGTAGGCTGCTTTAATCGATTTTAATGGAATGATTTCTTTATTTTATCATGTCTTGCACTTGCTAAGTGTTCCCTTAGACGATCATATGGTTTCTTTTCGGGAATAATCAATATTTTGATATTACAGAACTTACAAACGATGAATTTTTCGTTTCTAACGCCCTTTTCATTCATGTGGGCTTTAAAATCACTTCTATGTGTATCCAGCCAGTCTTCGATCGTTTTCTTCTTTCTTCCCATATATATGGGCAAATTATTAAAATATTTAAAATAAAAACGAATAATAAAATTATCGCGGGATAAATCGGTTTAAACCCGAAAACTTTATAGGTAACTCAAATGTACAAATCGGGTGTATTCGGGTTTTACCCGAAAAAACGGGGCCCTATTAATAAGTTATAAAATTGTTAAATTTTATTTTAGCTTAAACTATAAAATATTTTTCAATAGTTTCAAAATATATTTAAAAAAAGTTATGGAGATGTGAATTATCAAAATTTATAGTTAATTTAAATGGATAGTTATATTTGATTCTTTTAATATAGAAGAAATGATTGTAGTCAAAATCTATTAATTTGTATCATACAAGTAAAGCACCAATGATTTTTCAAAGACTATTTATTTAAAGTATTCAAGTTGTTTTTACGAATATGGGATAATCATTAGAATAAAGGAAGAATCTTTAGATAACATCAATAGTAAGTAGAAATAAATTGTCATTATGAATAAGAGATTCTTTTAACCAACTTTCTTTTCCATAAGCAATACAATTTTACTTTTCTAGGAGACAGGTTTTTTTAAGTTGATTCAAAAAATAGGTATGATATACTTCATAAGTAATCATACATAACGTTGGTCTGGTAAAATCGTTTATATACATTTTTTTTGTTTGAAAGATAAAATGATATAAAACACATGATATTAGAGTGGTTTATCTTAATAATATTAACTTACTGCGAGTTTGGTTGTTTTATGTAAATTTATGATTGAATCTTGCAAATTTTATGAAAATTATTTAGAATGATTTACAAATAGATTCAACCATAATAATCATAATGGAAATTATAATTGATTATTTACACGATATTGTCAATCCAATCTAAAATTGCATCGATATTTATTTACATCATATCTTATTAAATCTTTTACATAAGACAAGTCAGAAAATACTTTAAAACATATGCTAATATTATTTCCCTAAAAGATATAGTTGAAAGCTATTTTGTTAAATTATTTACAATCACTCAAAACAAATTTGAGTGTTTTCTAACAAAAATTTATAATTTACAATATTTTTAATTTCATAGATGTTATGGTAAATGTAGAAAATAACTTTTTTTTGCAAAAATAAAAATTAAAAAATTTTATGCTTAGAATTGTAAAAAAAACTATAATCTCTTCAAATAGAATAATAAGGGCGGAAAGCGTTATGGATAACAAAATAAGGGAATCTTATCTATAAGCAAGTTTTGAAACATTAAATACGGCAAATGAATTTACGGCCATGTTTAATTTGATTGAAAACATTCAAATATGTACAAAATATATACTCAATTTATTAATGTCATATGTTAAGGATAAAAATGCAACGATTAGTATAGTTGGGAGTTGAAAAGCCCTTGAACTAATAGATTATTAAATAGCAAAAGTAGTAGTTTTAGTCAAATTAAACTATGATTTAAAACAATACTATAAGTGTTTTATAAAATATTTGAATGGTATATAGCATTTTGAAATTTCTTGTATGTTGGTAGATAGGAATAAATCCAGCACTTAAGGTTCGTAAGAGTTTAAGAATTGATGTTCGATTACATGTCACAAAACAAACAAAGAATCTGAGAAATAAATATTGATGATTTGCCAAAAATTTTTGAAATTTAAGAAAGTTAATTTTTAAGGAGGAAGTATAATAGAGAAAGGTTGCTTGAATAGAAATGGTTTGTTGCTGGCATTGAAAGTGGGACTAGGAACATTTTTTGATTCCAGTGAAAAACAGAAAGGCTAATACAATAACAATAATTATTTCACATTTTTTAGCGGTGAGTCAATAATAGACGTATGGAAGCCATACGCAGCGGGACTAAGTATTTTTTTAAATTTATTTCACAAGACAATTAATCATTCATTGCAATTTTTAGACCCATTCCGACCGGAAATTTATACACAAAACATTTAAGAATTTTAGTCGAGGTCAAAATATTTTTATGCAGAAAAAAAGGGAATCTAAAATGAAATTTTTAAATCAATTTTTGTGGGAATATTCTATTGAAAAACTCAAAAGAATCAATGTATTGATGATTATGTTAAGGTTAAGGTTAAGGTTAAACAAATAAATGTTTTTATGGAATTTATTTTAGTTTTTACTAAATCTTTAACTATACATATTTAATTATTTTATTAATTAAATTTATTTTAGTTTATGTTTTTTTTAAAACACATTACTTTCCACACTAATGATTTTATAGCTTTTTAAAGTATCTAATTTTATGTTTTTAAAAATATTTTTCTAAATAAAAATAAGATTTTATGTATATATGTATATGTTTTTAGCTTAAATATCAGGAAATATCTTAAAGAAATTATGAATAAAAATATTAGAATCAATTTGATTTAAAAATCCGTATAGAATTAGTTTATTTACAACAGTAATTTTTGGCATAAAAGTAATTTTTATATTAACATAAATAAAAAAATTTAATTAATTGCTAGAAAAATGAAATATTTTTCTCATTAAACACATAAAAAAACTGTTTTGAATGAGTTATTTTCAATTATCACACTTAATATTACATAAATACTCAACATGAATTACTATAAAATAACCATAATATTTAGGAAATTTATTAATTCTATGTATTTAATTGTAGCATAAAGGTAGTTGAAAAGTTTGATTATATGAGTTATATAACTTGAATTTTTTATCTATTTAACTATGAATAAAAGAATCAACAACTTTTATTGTAGTTTTTATTTATTTTAAATCAAATTTTGTATGAATTTGATGAAATTATTCTTATAACTAAAATCAAAAAGGTTATTATGCCCTGATTTTTTTGTTTTTAAGTATAATTTTCAGAAAGTTTGCATGTTTAAGGATCATAATTTATTTAATCTGCTGATTTTGTTAAGAAATATGAAATAAAAACTCTTAATAGTTATTAAATAATGTATTTTTAGAATCATAATCTCTTTTTTTTTATTTCTTATAGAAAATTTCGATTTCACTACTATTACAAAAAGCCCTTAAAGTTATCGTATTTATAATAAAGTGAACTATAAATACTCTTGAAATCTCATGGTATTTTTTTCTTGAATTTTAAACCATAAAAATGAGATATTTTTATAAGTTTCTTCCCAAACACAAAAATAAAGTCAATGTACTTATAAAACATGAGATTATATAAAAAAATTACTTTAAATACAATAAGAATAACTTCTAAATTATGATTTTTTATTATTGCTGAGTTTAAACTCTTACGTTTCAAGATTCTTTAATAAATTTAATTTAAAAGTTACTTTAAGAAGCAAACATTTTTTTTAAATGAAATAACACATTTCTCTTTTGTTAGATTACATCAAATGTTTCAAAATTTTAAATTTCCAAACTACATTAGGTTTTTATAAATCACTACAGTTTAAACTCATACGTGTCGAGATTCTTCAATAAATTTAATTCAAAAGTCACTTTAAGAAGCCATAATTTTTTTTAAATCAAATAACATAATTTTCTTGCGTTAGGAAGCATCAATAGTTCAAAAATTAAAATTTCAAAACTACTTTATTCAAAAATCTCTTATATAAGCGCCAACTTATACGAAAAAAAGATGATTTAATTTTTAAAAAGTTTGATGTGGCTTATACACGAGATCATACTAAATTTGTTTATAAAACATTAAATAAAAATAGAATAGAAAAGTTTAATTAAATCCATCAAAACCCTTATCAAATTCAGCTGTATAATCTGAATCACAAACATTTTCAAAGCTTGTGGAACTTTAAATTTCATTAATGATTTCAATTTCAGTCTAGCAGTATCCTTGTGTTCCTGAATAATAATACCTGACTCTCTAAATGCGTTTTTAATGCAGGTTTTTGACACTTCATTCCAGGCTTCTTATATCTAGCAGCAAATATTACTATAGAATGCTTCCTTGATTGAGCTATCTCTTGTGTATTCATACTGTCCAGTCGCCATCCAGATATTCCATTATCTCTCATCTTAGATTTAAAGTAAAGATTCACAGTAAGATCCAAAAGCTGCAATAGCTGTGTCAATCTTCCAGGAATTACAACCAGATTTGTACGACCCCTAACTTTACATTTGAATTCTTCTGTTAGATACGCCGGTCCATAAAGCAAGACTAGCAGGGAGTTGCGATTTAACAAAGCTCTTAATCTTCTGTTCAAAATTTCATGTATCCGTTCCATCACTATTTTTGTGATAACCATCCTTTATGATTTACTTTGACTACGATTCCACTAGCAAAATACTATTTTTTTTGGAACATTTTTTTTTTAAAAATTAACATTGGAGAAAGTTTGCCCCTTCTACGGTAACGCACAAAACAACTGTAAAATTAAAACTTATCGTGCCGGGTGGTTGTAATTCTCACACTCTGTGTTCCTCTTTGGTGTACTATATGGTTACTGGTATGTCGAAGCTTACTGGCACTTCGTCCATGTTCCCCACATGAACATCATCAATTCCACTTTTGATCTCTGCACAGTATTGTCTAAAATTTACTGTTTTAAATCGCCAATCATAAGGTAATATTTGGCCCACTGAAGTTTTGGCTCTAAATGTCAATCTCCGTCGCCTCATAAAATTGTCACAGCAAAATAAACTTGACTTAGATATCTTGGCTATCTTTGAATTAAGTGTTTCGGCAAGGATGCGAGTTTTCCTAGCTATAGATATAGACTATATACCTAAACTTTTTTATCGTTGCCCTGTTATCCAATCTGCCATATCGTCCTCCAACTCCTGCCAAAACAGTTTTCTTCTTCGCATATTGTAAGTTTACGGATTTAACAGTTCAAGAAGTGCCTAATCTCTACATAAATTCCAAATCTGTCTTTCATCAAGGCCAAAAAAAGTGGCAGCGCACATGTTAACATGCTCTTCTGAGTATTCCACGGCTTCTAACTCTTTCTTGTTTTTATATGAAACGCTCTTGCTGCTCATTTTAATGGTTATTTAAATATCTCGAATTAAGCTACCGCTTACAAAAAAAAAGTAGAATTTTATTTTAAATTACGTAGTGCACCTTATATTCGGGATATTAGGGTCGAATTTTATATCCCACTACAGTTTGAATATTAAATTTAATGTTATGGAGGTTTAATATATTTTTAAGTAATTAATAAATAGTTTTGTATGAATGCTAGAATATTACAAATATTTTTTGAATTTTAACTTTTATAACATGAATTTACTAAAAATAAGACTGAAAAATTACTTTAATTGAAATTATATAATTTATCAAAATAACTGTAAAGTTTTTAAAAAATATTAGTCAAATTTTAGTAAATGGATTATAAGATGCTTTAAGTTTTATAAAATTGATACAAAATTCTAGTTTTATATCTTTGTCGTCCTACTATTTATTACAACATAACGAGTTTGTAACAATTTAAAATTGCTCAAAAATATTATAAATTTTACATAATATGAAATATATATATATGATAAAAACATGCATCAATGTAATGATGGTTATATTCTAATATCCATCAAATGTAAAAAGAAAATTACTATTACATTTTTTTTCAATCTTTCATATCAGAAATTTTTAAACTATTTAACTATAAAATAATAACGCAGACTATTATGTAATATATAAACCATGGAAATTTGGATGAAAAAAATAGTTTTGACTTGATAAAAGAACATGTATAAATAAATTATTTTGTTAATAATAATATGATGTTGATTTTGAGAATATTGTGCAAATAAATGTAACAAAAAAAATTTAAAGAAATCAAAAGGTAAGTAATTAATAAAATTAAAAAAATAATTATCAAAGATTCAAAAGTTAGATTATCCAAAAATTAAAAATTTTTTATTGAATTAAGGTTTTTCTGAAGTAGGAAGGTGTTACAAATAATTTTAATAAACTTTTATCTAATTATATCATACATCGTGATATAAAGCCGGTTTTTATATTTCATTAAATCTTATATTTGGTAATCTGTTATAATGTATTGTATATAACTTATTGTTACTTATCTCATTAATATACAAAAAATTGAAGTCATATAAACAGATTTTTAAAAAATACCTGATAAATTTATTGAAAACTATCAGCTATAAATAAAAGAAATATTGTCGTCAAATTCTTTCAAAAAACCTTCTAAAAATATTTATATTAATTATTAATATATTTTAGCAACAAATATTTTTAAAAATATATTCCCACGAAAACTTAAATTAAAAATTTTTTTAAAAAAGTATGATGAGTTTGGCCTAGTTTTAAAAAAAATAATCATAATGAACAAAACGAATTTCTTTTTTCTTTTTAAAAAAAGCAAACTTGGATCAACTGGATTTTTTTCCAAAATTTGTTGAAAAAATCCAGTTGGTCCCTTATTTTTGCTTTCAAAAAATTTGTTATTTTGTACATTATAATTGAAAACTAGTATTACAACGCAAACTTTAGTGCATACAATAAGTTGATATGGGAACAATTTTTAGACTAAAAATATAATTTTAAAATACAAAAAACCTATATAAAGTGAAAATTTATTACATTTGATGACAAAATTAAAATTATAGATAACTTTTATAGTAGTGAAAAACCAAGATTATTAGCAAAGTTTCCCATTTTAAATAAATCCCAAATAGGTAAAAAATAAAAATAGTGGTAAAGCTTGGATGATAAGCTTGAATTTTAATGGTAGTCGGAAGAGCTAAATGAAAAATTAAAAACGAAAAATACTTTTAACTTTATACAATGCAACCGTTCATCCAAAAGACTTGCAACTGTCTAATGTTTATCTTTACTCTTTGTGGCCTGCCACAACATCAAAAATACAATTTCTTTGACTAAGGCATTATTTGACCGTTCTAAGCGCATTACAGAAAAATGTTGATGCGAAACATTTCACTTAAAGATGAACAAAATAATCTTTGTTACACGGATCTGCTTAAAAAAAAGAAGTGTGGTAAATTCACTGTCAATAATCTTTGAAAAATAGCGTATTGGTTAATAAGAAACAGTAAAAGATTGTTTTTGAAAAGCATTTGAAAACTGGCCAAATAATGCAACAGCTGAAGTTTTTTCTTGTAGTGCAGAAATGAACTTGCAAGCAGAAAACGTCGAAATCGACTTTCCAACAAACTTGATTGATATTGTTGAAGATGATAAGCTAACTAACGAAATTTATGTGGTACTAGATTTTGAAAAACATGGATCAATAAAATGTTGATTTTGTTTTGTTTTTTTTATTTTAAAATAAAAAAACTATACACCCAATGCTACGAGAAATTTTAGAAGCGATGATCACAATTCAAAATTCTTTAGCTTTTTGGAGACAAAAAGGTGTAATTCCAAAAATGAAACCCTGTAGCAACTGTTATTCAATGCTTAATTTTGTTAACTATAAAAGAAACTTAGATGTTCTTGCATGGAGATGCATGAACCAAAACTGTTTGACATATAAAATATATTTCAGTGCGTAAAAATACTTTTTTCAGTGATTTTAATATTCAACTAAATGATACCTCAAAAATTTTGTGGAAATCGTTCAATAAAACGCCGATGAATTTGATTTTGACTGAAGTTAATTGTTTAAATGACACTTTACAACTTGTTGTTTTTAAATTTCGTTCCCTATGCGAAAATTATTTTACACTAAACCCAGTTCAAATTGGTGAAAAAGGCGTGGTATGTGAAATTGACAAGAGCTTATTTAGACATAAGCCTAAAAATCACGTCGGACGCTATCCTGAAAATAACATTTGGGTTTTTGGCAATGCAGACACTGCATATGCTCGTGCAAAAATATTTCTACAAGTTGTTGATGGTCGAACTCGAAACACTATGATTCCAATATTTAACAAGTTTGCCATAATGGATCTATTATACACAGTGATAGTTGGAAAGCTTATTGGAATTTAGTAAAATTTTTTTCTGAGCATTTTATGGTTGATTATACTCAAAATTTCATTGATTTAATTTTACAAGCAAATACACAACAATCAAATCCACTTGGAATAAAATAAAATTGCTGATAAAACAGATGAAAGGATTATATGGAGGATCTATACCAGGATTTTTATACAAATTTATGTTTAAAAATAATATTTGTCGTAGAAACTTTAAAGAAATCATTAATTTAATTCCTATTTAATTTTTTGTTTTTAGGGGTAAAAATTTGCGTATTGTGCAAGCCGATGGAAAAATTTGCATGTTAATCCGAAAACATTTCTGATGTTAATAATAGTAATGAGCAGGCCGCTGTTAAAATAATTTCTTACAGCAAAGTTACTTCCTTTTTGGAGGAAATTGAACAGTACATGTTAGAAAATGGCTGTTCAGATTTTGTATCGTTGGGCAATATTAGGAATAAAATTTTTGAAAGCAAAAAGGAGAAAAGGATAAAAAATAGTTGATTTTTTTAATAAGCGATTTATATAAAATGTTTTTTTTGCTATCTTACATTTCTATTTTTATTAATAAGTATTTTTTCGTTATTTTTAAATAACATAGATTTTTTTTAAATTTAGGCGTTTTTTATTTAAGCATCTGACTATACTTTGCTTTTTAAGAACAATAGTAAGTATACTATTGATTAATTGTATTCATTTTTATCAAAAGATAATCTTGTACATAGAATTAGGATTATAGAACTAGTACATTTTTAAATAATTAAATTAATAAACAATTTTTTTTTGTGATAACAAGGAACAACATTTTTAATAAATTAGATTGAAAAATTAAAAATTAAAGCTATTATGGGCCTTTTTGATTCTAATAAAGTTGGAACAGTTATAAATTCAGTATTTTTGATAAATCTAAAAAAATGAATATTATAACATTTGTTAGAATCTTATACATAATAAAATTAGCGCACTTTTAAAATGAAACATATTTTTTATACTAATTACCTAGTTAAATTTATCATTATAAATTATTTTCACTTTTATATAACAGTCCAATTTTTATATTAATTACCTAGTTTGAATTTCTTAATATGATATCAGTACAATTTTTATATTAAGTACCTAGTTTGAGTTATTAATATAATATCATTACAGTTGTTATATTAAGTACCTATTTAATTTATTAATATAATATCAGTACAATTTTTATATTAAGTACCTAGTTTGAGTTATTAATATAATATCAGTACAATTGTTATATTAAGTATCTATTTTGAGTTATTAATATAATATCAGTACAATTGTTACATTAATCAGCTAGTTTAATTTACTAATATAATATCAGTACAGTTGTTATATTAAGTACCTAATTTGAGTTATTAATATAATATCAGTACAATTGTTATATTAAGTATCTAGTTTGAGTAATTAATATAATATCAGTACAATTGTTATATTAAGTATCTAGTTTGAGTAATTAATATGATATCAGTACAATTGTTATATTAAGTACCTAGTTTGAGTTATTAATATAATATCAATACAATTGTTATATTTATCAGCTAGTTTAATTTATTAATATAATATCAGTACAGTTGTTATATTAAGTACCTATTTTGAGTTATTAATATAATATCAGTACAATTGTTACATTAATCAGCTAGTTTAATTTACTAATATAATATAAGTACAGTTGTTATATTAAGTACCTAGTTTGAGTTATTAATATAATATCAGTACAATTGTTATATTAAGTACCTAGTTTGAGTTATTAATATAATATCAGTACAATTGTTATATTAAGTACCTTGTTTAATTTATTAATATAATATCAGTTCCATTGTTATATTAAGTACCTAGTTAAATTTATTAATATAATATCAGTACAATTGTTATATTAAGTACCTAGTTTGAGTTATTAATATAATATCAGTACAATTGTTATATTAAGTACCTAGTTTAATTTACTAATATAATATCAGTCTAATTTTATAACTATCACCCAGTTTGATTTATTAATATAATGTCAGTACAATTGTTATATTAAGTACCTAATTTTAGTTATTAACATAAAATCAGTACAATTGTTATATTAAAATACCTAGTTTGAGTTATTAATATAATATCAGTACAATTGTTACATTAAGTACCTAGTTTGAGTTATTAATATAATATCGGTACAATTCTTATATTAAGTACCTAGTTTATTTATTAATATAATATCAGTACAATTCTTATATTAAGTACCTAGTTTAATTTATTAATATAATATCAGTATAATTGTTATATTAAGTACCTAGTTTGAGTTATTAATATAATGTCAGTCTAATTTTATAACTATCACCCAGATTGATTTATTAATATAGTGTCAGTACAATTGTTATATTAAGTACCTAGTTTGAGTTATTAATATAATCAGTACAATTGTTATATTAAGAACCTAGTTTAATTTATTAATATAATATCAGTACAATTTTTATATTAATCATCTAGTTTGAGTTATTAATATAATATCAGTACAATTGTTATATTAATTACCTAGTTTAATTTATTAATATAATATCAGTCTAATTTTATAACTATCACCAAGTTTAATTTATTAATATAATATATCAGTAAAATTGTTATATTAAGTACCTAGTTTGAGTTGTTAATATAATATCAGTACAATTGTTATATTAAGTACCTAATTGGAGTTATTAATATAATATCAGTACACTTGTTATATTAAGTACCTAGCTTAATTTATTAATATAATATCAGTACAATTGTTATATTAAGTACCTAGTTTGAATTATTAATATAATATCAGTACAATTGTTATATTAAGTACCTAGTTTGAGTTATTAATATAATATTAGTACAATTGTTATTGTTAGTACCTAGTTTGAGTTATTAATATAATATCAATACAATTATTTTATTAATTACCTAGTTCAGACCTGGGCAAAGTACGGCCCGCTATTAGTTTTAATGCGGCCCGTTTACACACTGGCGAAAAATAATTCATTTAGAAAAATATTCAAAATGAATTTTTTTTATTAAAGCCCAAAAAAAAAGAAATATATTTTTATTTTTTTAACGAAGGGTTTATCAAGACATACTGAGTAAAAATTTGAATATTTTTTATACAAGTTTTTTGTTTTCTTTTAAACACAGTTCTCACAACGTAAATTAATGATGAAGTATAGTAAAAAAAATGTTTTTGCTTAAAATTTAAAATTCAATTCATTAGTCAGTAAAAACATGCGTGAAGTTCGTTTCAGATTATTATACGTGTACAAAAATTGTTTATAGTGAAATTAAAATTTATTATTTTCTTCTGAAAAATGAATAGAAAAAGAAAAATTGATCAGGAGTGTTGTATTGTTAATGAAGAGTGGAAAACTATATATTTTTTTACGGAATTAAAAATATTAAACTATGTCTTATTTGTCAGGAAAGTCTAGCAGTCTTTAAAGAATATAATATTAAGAGACATTTCACTACTAAACATTCTGCATATGGATCTGACTTAACTTTTACAGCCAGAAAGGGCACTGCTGTCAAACTAGTCGTGAATTTATCTCGACAAGGAAATACTTTAGTACGACAAAATGCAGAATAAGAAGCTGCTACAAAGGTTAGTTTTATTATTGATCAAAAAATTGCAAAAAACAATAAAACATTTTTGGATGAAAACAATTTAAAGAGTGTATGATTGCAGCAAGTGGTATCATGTGTCCTGAAATTAAAAAGAAAGTAAGGACTGTCAGCTTATCACGACGAACCATAACTCGACAAATTGAATGTATAAACGATAATTTAAATCAGCAACTATTGGCTGTATTACAATCATCAATATCGTGCTCGATTGCTCTTGATGAGAGCACTGATCGAAAGGATACTGTACACTTACTAATTTTTATCCGTGCATGTAACGCTAATTTTGAAATCGTTCAAGAACTATTGACAATGGAGTCATTGAACGGCCAAACAACTGGAGCTGAATCTTTAAAAAGTTAAAAATAGCTTAGCAAAATATAACTTGTCGTAGAATAAAATTATAAGTGTTACAACTGATGGAGCGTTAAGCTTAATAGGTTCAAACATTGGAATATTATAGAGAATCCAGTACAAAGTTCAGGAATGTCATACTAATCACCATATTATACCAATACACTGTATTATTCACCAGCAGGTTTTGTGCAAAAAAGTGCTAAAAATGGAAAACTTTACAGTTACAGTAATTAAACTAATTAATTATATTCAAGCAAAGGATCTTAATCATAGACAATTTATTGGTTTTCTGCAAGAGATAGAATCGGATTATGCAGACGTTTTCTACCATAGTCAAATCAAACGGTAAAGCTTGGGTAAGGTCCTGCTTCGAGTATGTAACCTTAAAGATGATATAATTACTTTCTTGGAAATGAAAAATAATATCGATTTTGCACAATTGACAGATTCCAGTTGGCTTTTTGATTTTGCATTTCCTAGGTATTTTTACACACATCAATGTATTTAATACCTCATTGCAAGAAAAAAAAATATTCTCACGATATGGTAGTTCACCTAAATTCATTCCAATTAAAGTTACGGCTTTTTTTTCAGTATCTATCAAATAAAAATTTGGATCACTTCCCAGCTTTGAAAACCATTACTAACATACCTGAGAAAAAATTTAATGAATACAGTTGCACCGTAAGAGTTTTAAATGAAGAATCCAATCGCAGATTTGGTGATTTTTGTAAACTTGAAAAAAGTTTGTCAATAATTAGGGATCCATTTTGTGTTGAAATCTATAGCGTTCAGAGTGGCATTCAGTTAGAAATTATTGATTTGCAAAATAATCCTGCATTTAAAAAATTACATCGTGCAAAAGATATTTGTAAATTTTATTTTTCACTTGATTCGGAAAAGTACGCAATAATTCGAGATTTAGCCTGTAAAATGCTGGTTAATTTTGCTTTTACTTATATTTGTGAACAAACGTTTTCTATAATGAACATCAATAAAAACTCGTTACGAGCATCTATCACAGATGGGCACCTGGGAGCAGTGTTAAAGATTTCAACTACAAAATTTGAAGCAGATGTGGTACAAATTATGGCAGCCTCCAAACAGCTACATTTATCTCATTAAAATAACCAATTATTTCACTTTATTATAATTATTTTCATGTTTTACTTCAATTGATAAAGAATTAGATTTTTTTTATACGAGTATATATATTTGTATTTTAATTGGCGGCCCCTTATTCAAATTTAGTTTTCCATGCGGCCATAGATCTTAAAAGTTTTCTCAGGCCTGACCTAGTTTAATTTATTAATAAAAAATAAAGATGTTTTTTTATTATTATTTGTAGATTGTTATAAGATTATTCAAGAAGTGTTCAGCCATATGAACTTAATTGTTCGATAGTTGCTCACTAAGTGTTATCCCAACATAAATATACACAAAAATCCTTTAAAATTAGATCCATTTAAATTAATACCAATCCAGCCTTTTTTACGTTTAAAATATAAATAAATACTTTCTCTTTAAAGTCATAATTTATAGATATAAAACTTCCCAAATGGTACAAGGTAAAAGAAATTGTACAACAAAGCATCTTATCTTAAAAAAATTACATGAAACAATTTAAATAACAAATATTTTTATTTTTTATAAATTCTTAGTGTTTTAGTTAAGATTTAATAATCGAAATCTGTATAAATAATTATATAATCAAAGCAAACAAATTTTTTTTAACATTTTAAAAATAATAATTTCATTTTGCCATTATTATTTTGCTTTATGTAAAACTACACACTGAACTAATATAGATTAAAAAAATGATTTAATTATTTTAATATGTATGTATGTATGTATATTTAATTAATTAAAACAAAAAAAATTTTTATTTTAATTAATTGATTATTTAATATCACTAAAGTTCATCCTGTTATATATCAACATGTTCTAAAATATATTGTATATATTTCAATTCCATATCCAATGATACCAAATCTTACCATTGCGTATTCATGATACTTTTCATTCTTCATGTTAAAATCAGTTTCATATTCATAAAAAATATGCTCTTTTAACCCATTTTCAAACGTTTCTATTTTTGATGGATCATTATTGATACAATTATATTTATAAATCGGGTTGACATTTAAATCCAGTATTTTCCATAATATTACCTTTTGATCAGCTCCTAAAGTTAGAATATAATTCTGGTGTAATACTTTTATTGATATGATTGAAGAAAAATGTAAGCTTGAACTAGAATTCATTAATTTTTCGTTAATTTTAAATAAATTTATTTCCCTATAACAATACTCTAATTCCAATTTGAAAATATATATTTTTCCGTCAGAACCACCTCCTATTATATAAATAATGTCAATTTCATCCATTTTATACAATTTCATCAACTCTAAACAATTTAATACCGTGTTAAGTTTAAACAAACATAATGAATAACATGGAAGATAATAGTTTTTATCTCTTACTGGGAATCTTTTAATATTTTTCAATTTTGTAAATACATCAAATATAAAACATAATTTTCTGTTTGATGTTGAATAAAAAATACATTCTTTTAGAGTTATCGAACTCATTATACAAGTGTTATAAAAATAAACCTTGTTTATTGCGAATTTTTCTGGATGTATTTTATAGTTTTCTAAATTCTTAGTATAAATTCTGAAATTCATTAAAATAACATACCTAATAGCTCCATTTGAAAATGTACACAAAATATGCTTATTATTCGGATATATACTACAAATCCTATGATTAATGTTAATATCATCTTTTATTAAAGAATCATCCATTTTAAAAAAATTATATCGACCATCAAATGCAAATGACAATAAATTATATGGTATAACACTAGTTACAAAATTATGCTGGTAAGGTTCAATATTCTTATACATAACATTTGATTCATTGTAAAATTCATTTTTGGATGAGTTTTCACAAATTTGACAATCTTTTCTTTTACAAAAATGTGAAATGATACTCTTATAGTAGTTTAAATCCACCTCTTCGTAATTACTACACATTTTAGCGTCCAAATAATAATTAAAATCAATTATTTTTTCACCATTTTTAATAACTTTAAAATAATATGAAAATAAAGATTTTTTACCTCCACAAGAGTATATATAAAATACAGATTTCTTTAGGTTGTTTTTTATACAAACTATTTGAATGTCCAAAACATTTGATTCATGCGATTTCAAAATAACTAAAAGTTTTAATTGATTGTGATTATTATATAAACAAACTCTAACATTAGTGTCTTCTCCTGAATATACAACAATTAAATTAGTTTTTGAAATTTTCATAATTTTAATTGCTCTTAGTTGTTTGTTGAACAGTCCATAACGGATAACCTCATTGTTGGATGAACTCATTTCAAGATTGTATTTGTATAATGATTTATCCTGAACAAAATCAAAACAAACCTTATTGCTATAAAAATGCCACTCACGATGACAACCACCACAGTCAATTTTAAATAAAATCTCATCAGTTTGACAATTAATAACTGCAAAATACTTTTGTTTGTAAAAACCGTAAGCAAAGAAAATTTCTTTGATTTTATCAAACCATATTCCATAAATTAATGAAAAACTGGAATCTAATTGAATAGTTTTATTCAATTTTAATTCTCGTGGTTTAACTCTGTATAATAAAATATTATTACCAACACCACATAATACCAAATAATGATATTTATAATAAGTAATTATATCAATACTTCTGAGGTTATTTCTCTTTAACGGATAAATGAGTTCTTGAATTAAACTAGCTTTATCATCGTCCGTATTAAACATATAGAATAGAACGTTTCCATTTTTAGTTTGTAAAAAAATTTGAAGCTTTGATAGATTAAAATCATCTTCATAGTCTTCCACAAGGTGTTTAATCTCTCTAATAGGATAGTAGATACTTTGTAAATTTAGTTCAGAGCTAAAATATTTATAAAATTTAATTTCTTCAATTTTAGATTTTAAAATAGTAAAAATATGATTTTGACATATGCATAGGTATATTTCATTAGAATAAGTGAATAAATTTAAACAGAATATTTTTATATTACTTTCTAAATAATGATAAAAAAACTTCAATTGTTTATTTCGTATAATAATCAAATTTTGAGAATAAATTACTATATAATCACCAAAAATATTGATATTTACATAATTATTAGTAGGAATATCTAAGCTGACTTTTTGCAGAACAGATGTATTTTCGTAAACTATAAAATATATTCTAAACATTTTTTAAAATTTATACAAATCTTCTTTCTCAATTGTAAATAAAATATTATCCTCGTGAGAAAAAATGTAATTTAATACATTTTTAGTATTTATAATTTTATTCTTTTTTATTAATATGTTATTCAAACTTAATTTAATTATTGAACCATTGTTTGTAGATATCATTATCGAATTATTTACAAAATTAACTTTAGTTATATTTTTACCTAAAAATCTATAAAAATCATACAATGTGGTACTATATATTCTTCCAAAAATTCGCCTTTAATATCGTAAATTAATAAAGATCCGTTTTCACTTCCTATAGCCAAATATAATGTTTCTCTTATATTAATAAGGCAGCAGCAATTTATTCTCGATGAATGGTATAGTTTTTTAATTGATTCTAATGTTGACAAATTCCATATAATAAAACTTCTATCCTCTGCTAAAGAAATTAAATATCCATAGTTAGTATATAAATTAAATATTCTTCCCAATTGATCGGTACTATTGGATTTAAAATACAGTTCATATGAATAATTTTGATTTAAGTTCATTATATAAATATTCACAATTCCAAAACAAGAACCGGTCAATATATACAAGCTATTATTTTTTTCATGGAATATTCCTGAGAATCTATCAATTATATAATAAAATTACAAGGAAGTATTAGAAGACAATTTTATTTTATTTTGTTTTTTGAAGAACACTTCACTATAATTAGATAAAACAAGTAGTTCCTTAAATCTAAATAAAGTAAAAAGTTACTCATCCTCTATGAATTTGTGAACGTATACGTCCAAACAGTGAAAGTTGAAAAATTTTTCAAATAATTTTTTTATATTTATACCGTCAAATTCAATAATAGTACATGAATATTGACCCATTAATTGAATAATAACAATTAAAGCATTATCATAAATGACTATTAATTAAAACAACTAAATACTTTTTATTTTCAAAATATTTAAAAAATCATATATTTTAAATTTATTCAATATTTTATACGTCTGGTTATATTTCCTATAAACAACAAGATAGTATCCTTCGCCTAAAATCTTAAAATAATATACAAGAAAACACAAAATCTTCAGTAACACTAAAATCATAAATAGGAACATTAATGTAATCACAAATCATAATTTAATTGCGCGATTTTGAAGAGTAAAATTTAAACGAAAAGGATCGTTTATATTCGTAAAATTTATTAAAATGTAATCAAATATTAAACATATTTAAGTTAAAAAAATTTTTTTATTTAGTAATGTAATTAAAAAAATGATAAATAATTTAATAAATAAATTTATTACTATTTTATATATTAATCAAATTTAATTACAACTAAATATTATTTTATAGAATAATCCAAATAATTATTTTATAAAACAGTAAAAATTAAAGGTGACCCGATAAAACCGCGCCGACAAAATCGCGAAGTATGTTTTCCGACAAAATCGCCCCGACAAAATCGCGCTGCGATTTATATTTACCA
>CAKKLC010006723.1:85179-97604 GCA_918559645.1 Ceratonova shasta | reverse complement strand
TATACCTGGATCAACTATTACAACAGACGAGGCAAGAGTATATGCCAATTTAAACGTTTTTGGTTACCAGCATAAAACAGTGAACCATTCTAATGGTCAGTTTGTTGTTTATTCAAGTAATGCCACTAAGAATCATGTTGAAAGTTACTGGCAACGAGTTAAACTAGAACATAAAAAAAGATGTGGAACTCATCGCTCAACGCTAGAGATTCATTTGGCGGAATTTATGTGTAGAGAAAGATTTAAAAACAATTTTATTATGTTTGTTCGAGTTGTAATTGAAATTTATCCATGTGATTAAAGTTTATTTTTAATTTTTATTTTTTGTTTTTTTTTATAGTATAATTTGATAACGGGGGGATTCCGAAGAAGCGCCGTTATTTATAGTTCTGTGTTAATAACCCTTCTATAAGTTCTCCATTAGTCAGTTATAATAATTGTTCATCAAGCGCGTTAATTAAGATTATTTGGATCATAGTATGGGTATTTCTGTTAATAAATGGTGCCAGAAAGGTTTTTTGGTTATTCTTTTTATTCTTATGACCTACCATTTCCCAGAAGTTTGCCTGCCCCTGTTGTATTTTCTACAAAAAATAAACCTAAATAAACTTCAACTATCTTGGTTAGACAATCTCTATAATATTATACCTGTCGTTTCGTTATTATCTGTGACTTAATCACAAATAATTTCCCTAGCTAATTTACTATATCTATGAACAATTTCTCTATTAATATTTAAATCATATGCTATATCTATTAGGCGAACGTCATATATTTAAACTTGTGAAGCAGTTAAAGATTTTTTTTCATCTTTAATTTATAACCATCGAATAATGAAAGCGGTCGTATACTTTTTAAACTGTTGCATGGTTTGTTACATGTCCAAAGGTATCTAACTATCGATGATCTACGTTGTAACTTAACTCATTTGCAGGTGTCCAGTACACTTTTCCCAAACTATGGTGTTTTTTATCAACATTATTCATGGAAGAAATATATTTTGTTATTGAAATTAAGAAAAAGATTAAGATCAATGGCATAATGCCATTGATCTAAAATTCTGGTTAGAGTTGTGTTGGTTTTATAATAATAGGGATGATAAACTAAATGCTCTCTTCAATTTAATTAAAGTATGATTTAATTTTTTTTAAAAGTCGGTATATTGCCATTGATCATAAGCTTCTTCAATGGTCACTTGAGTTATTATCATTACTTTGATATCTTGGTCACTATATAGCCTCTCCTCTTCAATAATTTTTTTGCAAGATTTTTGGCCCATAAGCGGGCATTAAAAAATTTTCATATCAAGAGTGAAACCAACAACTACTAAAACTTGTGATATTTATAAATAAAAAATAAGTATGGTAATTTCTGATATTTTCATATAGGTAAATATTAATTGATAAAAATTGGACTTATTTTGAATTATGTTTGAGATATTATATTAATAAGTTTTGCAAAAGTTCAAATGAATTGATTAAAATGGCTTATATTTATTTTTGAAATCAAAGTATGACTTTTTTATCACTTTAAAGGTTGAAAGAGAACATTTTAAGTAACCTATATTTTTTAGGATGTATACTAAGAAATATCAGTTTTTTTTAATAAATAGTTAAACCTTATTCTTAAAAAAATCCCTACGTAGACCTGAACCTCCGTTCTGTTAATCATAGTATGAAATTTGCAGTTTCTAATGACTAATTAATTTAATTATATTATCAGGGCATTATGGATAATATCCAAAAATTTGTTAAAAAAGAAAAAAAAACTCAGCCTATATTGAACAAAGAAACATAAAGTTAATTTTCTCGGCATTTAAAATTGATAAAAATAAGATTAGTTTTTATTTTAATAATTTTTATTAACTTTATAATTTTTTTATTTGACAAGAAACTTACATTTTTGTTTATTTTTTAAATATTGGAGAAGAAAATCTGGTACATGAGAATTTCGCGCCCATATAAAAATTAAAAATAGGTCAAAAAAAGGCCAAAAGAATAATAGAAAGCGATATAGTATTCTCTGATTAGGAAATAACAAGTTTAAGAGTTTTAGAGGCTTGTATAAATGATATTCTAATTAATCATAAAGTTAAAAAACATTTTTCTAAATGGGTTAGAACTAATAAAAAATGAGATCAAGTGCGATAAATCCGGATCAAATCGCCAAATATGATATATAAAGAGATCCTCTTACATTGATGGATATGTGTGGAAATGTATAGCATCATTTTATTCCCAAAAAAGTGCAAATTTTGGTAGCTTGTTTAAATCATTAAATCTAGTCATGAAAACAATATTTATGATTATGTATAAATAAATAAAAAGTTTGCAATTTTGTGAAATAGCATATGAATTAAATATTTCATCAAAGTCCTTAGGTATTTTTTGCGAAACAATAAGGAAATAACTATCGATGCGCTAATTTATTATAGTGAGATGATTGCAGGTTTTGAAGAAAACGCTCTACCGAAGATTGTTGAAATCGACGAAAGTTACTTTTTTAATCTAAGTATAATAGAGGTTGATTTAATAAAGGATCGTGGTACATTGGGTAGAGAAAGGGGATCCAAGCATACATTTTATTACCAGTCATAAATAGAAACAAACAAACAATTGTACGGTTTATTTTGAACAATGTATTACCTGGACCAGTATTGTAACCGAGGATTGAAGGGCATATAATGCTGCCCTATGATAATTGGCTGCATATAAACACAAAACAGTAAATCATTCGATCAATTGTGTAGACCCAAATAACATTCTAGTACATTATCAGCATATTGAAGGATTTTGGTTTGTCTTTAAAAGATTTTAGCGTAGTAAACATGAAATAAAATCTGATGCGTACTTTGGGTTCCTACAACAATTTTTATGGTAGCTAAAAATTAAAAAAAAAACAAAGGTGGACTGAATTTATAATAATTAATAAAATTTAGTATGCTACTTTATTCTTTAATATTTTTTTTTATTTTTATCAGGTTTGAAATTCTCATCTACCAAAAATCTTTTTTTAATTACATATAACAATGTACTTGATTAGTATAAATATATTTGTAGATTAAATTCAAGTTTAATATTATATGATGATTGGTTGAATTTAGAAGTCGGCAAAATGTGGCACGCGATGGGGTTCTGAATGGCACTCTACAAAGTAATCAGGGAAATCCCAAAAATATTGAGACGAAGTGATTTTTAAAAAATGTTAAATTATAATTATTTATATAATGTAGCTCGCTAATGTTAGGAAATATCTGCTCGAATGGTGAGTGAGAGCGCATTCGGAGTAAAAGAGATAAAATATGCGGAGCGCCGACTAGTTGTCGAAGCTTACTTCACGAATGTTCAAGCCTGAATGTGATTCACCCCTTTCTTTCTCATTTTGCTACTACTCAAACTTTGCCTGTAATACCATTTCAACTTGCATTTCGTTTAATACTGGTCGTTACTTTCCATTCTAACTTTTTGTGAAGACTTGTTTCTTACTGGTTTAATATTTGTTATAATTTATCCATATTTAATCAAATGGAGAGTAAGAAAAAATAACTAAATTTTGAAGGGTTTTAAGACTATTGGACGAATTAATATGGATTTATACAAAAAAAAGGATCGTGCTGTATGTGCGATATGTCGCAAAAAAATCTTATGCCGCACGTCAAGTGTACAAAGACATTTCCAAACCAAACATCAGTCCACAATTAATAAAAAAAGATGAGAAATGTGAAACTATAAAGAGAGTTGTTTCTGGTTATAAAAAACAAGTAGCTTTTTTTTGTGGGATAACTAGAACGAAACCTTAAGCGACAGAATGCAGCTTTGCAATTGCTCATTGTATAGCTGTCAAAGGCATACCCTTTATAGATGGGGAATATATAAAGGAAATCTTAATAAGAAGTGCTGAAAAGTTGTTTAGCGATTTATCTAACCAACAAACCTAATTATCACGAATTCGAGAAATAGTGGCTTCTGCACGAACAATTTAAGAAGAATAACTGATATAGCAGACAATGTAACAACAAAACAAAATTATAGATTACAAGAAGCTGTTGCAAATAGCGTCGCTGTTGATTAAAGTACCGATGTATATGATATTGCGCGCTTTGCAGTATTTGCACTGTATTGTGATAAAGGTAAAGTTTATAAAGAATCGAACAATTTGATTCCTCTGTCTGAACAACTAAGGGGTAAGATATTCTTATTCATTCATAAATGATTTTGACAGCAAAAACATTAATATCAACAAAATATTTTGTGTAACTACTGACGGCACACCTGCAATGGCTGGCAAGGATAGAGGATTTGTCAAACTTCTTGAAAAACATATTGGACATTAAATATTTAACTTCCGATGTATAGTACACCAAGAAAGTTAAGTTGCCGAAATTTCGTCATAGCTCTTAATTCTTGTAATGAACACTGTTGTTAAAATAGTTAATTTCATAGTGTCTCGCTCTTCATTGACAAGCTAGAATTTGAATCTCTTTTAAAAGAAATTGAAAGCAAATATATAGACCTCCAATTATACAGCAATGTTCGTTGGCTTAGTCGAGGCAATATCTTGAATAAGTTTTTGTCATGTCTGGAACACATTAAAGTTTTTCTCATTGAAAAGGAACAACATTTTCCCGAATTGAACGATAAAGAATAATTATGCAAATTGATGTTTCTGACTAATATAACTAAAAATCTCAATGAACGTAATTTAAGATTGCAAGGAAAGCGCCAAACTGTGCTCGAACTTTTTGAATTTTTGACAGGATTTGCTACAAAATTAAATATATTTTTATGTGATATTAATATTAGTGCCTATAAATACTTCCCAAATGTTAAAGCGCTTGCAAATAAATGGACCATTGATAAAAATGAACTAAAACCTACGTTGAAGCACTTCAAGATGAATTTTCCAGAAGATGCAAAGACTATTGAATCTTATGTGCCTATATTTTCCTTCCTTATAAAACCAGATTTAATAGATCCATTAATAATCATCTTTGATTTTTAAATTTTTGAGTAGGTGAATCTTGATAATTTGGAAATGGAACTGAACTTATCGAACTAATATTTTCAGAATTATGGAAAACAAAATTTAAGGAATTACGAAAAAATCTGGAAGATGACTCTATGGAAAAATCAACTGCTATATACGATTATTAGATGTCGTTTCCATAAAGATTGAATTGATTAAAGAAAATTCCATGTGCTCTCCTTTCCGCTTTTGGTTCAACATATCTCTGTGAACAAATTTTTTTCTCACATAAAACATATTTTGAGTCCACAAAGAAGTCGTTTAATAACTGAACATTTAGAATCTTGAGTGAAATTAAAAGTCACAAATTATATCCCTGATATTGAAATATTAAGCAAAAATGTCCAGGGACAAGGTTCGCATAAAAAATTTTAATTTATGTTAGAATTTTGTTATTTTTTTTAAAAATATATTTAAAAGGTAAATTTGGTATTAAATTCTTCTCCTCTAGAACCCCATTATATAATTTAGTATTTAAGTGGCACCTTGAATCATATTGGTAGAGTGACTTGGCACACCACATCTAAAAGGTTACTGATCTCTGCTCTATACCGTTAAAATATTTATAAACACTTTTATTATGGTTTCAAATGATAGTTTACTTTAACTAAAAACTGTTTTTTATCATTGAAATTATATTAGTGCAAGGGATTTTGCACACCCTACTATACTTAATAATGCATTTTTTATTCTTTACATATAATATTGATTCCATAATTTTGTACATTTTGGAACGTTTTCAATCAATTTAAAAATCGCCACAAATTTATTTGCGGTATTTTTTCTTTCAAAACTTGCTTATAGATCAGGCCTGAACAAACTTTAAAAATATAAGGCCACATGGAAAAATAAATTCGAATTAGGGCCGCCAATTAAAATACATATATATTTACTCGTATAAAAAAAATCTAATTCTTTATTAATTGAAGTAAAACATGAAAATATTTATAATAAAGTGAAACAGTTGGTTATTTTAATGAGATAAATGTAGCTGTTTGGAGGCTGGCATCATTTTCTCCACATCTGATTCAAATTTTGTAGTTGAAATCTTTAACACTGCTTCCAGGTGCCCATCTGTGATAGATTCTAGTAATGAGTTTTTATTGATGTTCATTATATAACACTTTTGTTCAAAAATATAAGTAGAAGCAAAAATAACCAGCATTTTACAGGCAAAATCTCGAATGTTAGCGTACTTTTCCGAATCAAGTGAGCAATAAAATTTACAAATATTTTCTCCACGATGTAATTCTTTAAGTCCAAGTTTACATTGCAAATCAATAATTTCTAACTGGAGGCCACTCGGAACGCTATCAATTTCATCAAAAAATGGATCCCTAATTATTGACAAACTTTTTTCAAGTTTACAAAAATCACCAAATCTGCGATTGAATTCTTCATTTTAAACTCATACGGTGAAACTGTATTCATAAAATTTTATCTCAGGTATGTTAGTAATAGTTTTCAAAGCTGGGAAGTGATCCAAATTTTTATTTGATAGATGCTAAGAAAACAGCCGTAACTTTAATTGGAATGAATTCAGGTGAACTACCTTATCGTGAGCATACAAATTTTTTCCCTGCAATGAGGTATTAAATACATTGATGTTTTTGATAATAACGAAGGTAAATGCAAAATCTAAAAGCCAATCAGAATCTGTCAATTGTGGGAAATCATTATTATTTTTCATTTCCAAGTAAGTAATTATATCGTCTTTAAGATTCCATACTCGAATCAGGACCTTATCCAAGCTTAACCATCGGGCTTGACTATGGTACATAACGTCTGCATATTCCCATTCAATCTCTTGCAGAAAACTAATAAATTTTCTATGATTAAGACCCTTTGCTCGAATATAAATTATTAGTTTAAATACTGTAACTGTAACGTGTTCCAATTTTAGCACTTTTTTGCACAAAACCTGCTGGGGAATAAAACAGTGTATTGGTAAAATTTAGTGATTTGGATGACATTCCTGAACTTTGTCCTGGATTCTCTTTAATAGTCCAATGTTTGGACCTGTTAAGCTTAACGCTCAATCAGTTGTAACACTTATAATTTTATTCCACGACAAGTTATATTTTGCTCAGCTATTTTCAACTTTTTTGAAGATGTCAGCTCCAGTTGTTTGGCCGTTCAATGACTCCATTGTCAATAATTCTTCAAAGATTTCAAAATTAGCGTTACATGCACGGATAAAAATTACATATTTTGCAGGATCCTTTTGATCAGTGCTCTCATCAAGAGCAATCGAGCACCATATTGATTATTGTAATACAGCCAATAGTTGCTGATTTAAACCATCGTTAATAAATTCAAATTTTCGAGTTATGGTTCGTCATTATAAGCTGACAGTCTCAAATTTCTTTTTAATTTCAGGACATATGGTACCACTTGCTGCAATCATACACTCTTTAATGAATTCTCCATCCGAAAATGGTTTATTGTTTTTTGCAATTTTTTGATCAATAATAAAACTAACCTTTGTAGCAGCTTCTTGTTCTGCATTTTGTCGTACGAAAGTATTTCTTTGTCGAGATAAATTTACGGCTAGCTTGGCAGCAGTACCCTTTCTGGCTGTAGGAGTTAAGTCGGACCCATATACAGAATGTATAGTAGTGAAATGTCTCTTAAATTATATTCTTTAAAGACTGCTAGACTTTCCTGACAAATAAGACATATAGCTTTATTTTTAAATTCCGTAAAAAAATATTTAGTTTTCCACTCTTCATTGAAAACACGGCACTCCTGATCAATTTTTCTTTTCCTATTCATTTTTCAGAAGGGTTCAATAAATTTTAATTTCACTTTAAACAATTTTTTTACACATATAATAATCTGAAACGAAGTGTACGCAGGTTATTACTTACTAATGAATTGAATTTTAAATTAAAAGCAAAAAAAATTGTTTACTATACTTTATCATTAATTTACGTTTTGAGAACTGTATTTAAAAAAAAACAAAAAACTTGTAAAAAATATTCAATTTTTCAAACAGGATGCCTTGATAAACCCTTCGGTAAAAAAAATAAAAATATATTTCTTATTTTTAGTGCTTTAATAAAAAAAAATCATTTTGAATATTTTAAAAAATGAATTTTTTTTCGCCAGTGTGTAAACAGGCCGCACAAAAACTAATAGCGGGCAACACTTTGCCCAGGTCTGGTATATATAATTCTCATTGAATGTCTTTTAATCTTTATATTAAACTTTCAAATAAAAAACTCTGATATTCTAGTGTTTACAAAGTCCATTTCGTTTATTGTATTCTATCATCTCCATTTTATCTTTTAATATCATATTTTTAGATATAAAGTCCTTCTTACTTTTTAAGTAAAAATTTCTTTTTTAAATATCCGAAAAAAGTAGTAAAAAATGGAGGATATGTAAAATAGGACGAATGAGTATAATACTACAGATCTATTTTTTTATGCGAAAAAGAGGAAATTGACTGTAATTCTTCCAATATTAAAATTTAGCTGTATTAATTTATCAATTGAATGCTTTTAGAATAATATAAATACTAAATTAAGATACAAAGTAATAGTTTGTATTTATTAACCTATTAAAATTTGAATTTGTAATTCACCTTTTAATAGGTTCAGTAATATCTTAGTTATTGGGGTAAAAAAATAAGTTTATTATAAATAAACTAAAATTAAAAGATATTAAACAATATTTACATATCTTTTAAAAATGATTCTATGCTACCATATCCAGATATTTAAGTCAAAAATGTATAATTCTATAAACAAATTTGTTGATTCAATTATATTTAAACCTCCAAAAATAGAATTTTAATACTAAAAAAAGGTTATTTTATACAATATACCACAAATTTGTTGAAATGCAACAGATGCTATTCGAAATTTTTAGCAAAATGATAAAATATTAAGTAAGATCCGCTAATAAAAAATGATTTTTTATCAAAGTTTATTTAAAATATCAATTTGGTAATAAAAATTTTCATATTAGGTTTATTTTAGAAATTTTGACTTGCTAGTCCTGAAAAATACAAATATTTTGTTCAATACAAATGAAATAAGTCTAAAAACAAGATTTTTGACCTTTTTTTAATTTATATTAATACACTTGATAAATAATATTATTAAAAAAATAATTTTTATTTTTAAAATATAACATCAATCCATTACGTGTTTACATTATAACAAATAAATACAAAAAATTAACCTGATGATTCTGAATCACTCTCAGTTTTTTTTAATGATCCCGTCGTACTGGTTGAACTATATTCACTTTTAATTTGGTAATATTCGTTTTCAAACATATTTTGATCGTCATCACTACTTGTTTGACTATCGTCTTTCCCAACCTGGTAGTATTCAGTTTCATTATCTTCTTGTTGGATATCAACATTTTCTTGATTATATTTTATTTCATTTTCAAATTGATTATTTTTTATAGGTTCATCATTAGATATACATCCTTTCTCGTCACTTTCAGTCTCTTTTTCTTGATTTTCGAAATGATCATCAGAACTTTTGCTTTTGTAAATTTCTTTATCACCCTTTAAACTTTGCATAGAAGCCAATATATTTTTTTCACTACTTGTAAGTTCATTTATATTCTCATCAATAACTTTCGATTCTATTTCATCAGATTTTGTATAAGTTACATGATCCATTTTCTCTATTTCTTCATTCTCAGTCGAAACTACGGAAGACTTGTTTGTCCTAATTCTACATGAATAATATCCTTCCATTTTGTCAACGGCATTACGTCTTGTAGTTTTATTCATATTAATTAGACTTATTGAAGGTCTATCAACCTGTGATTTTGTAGCTCTTGATAACAATCGCAATCTAACATCATCATTAATATAGTCACATTTTTCAAACTCATTTGGAAACCAATCTACAAAATTAACAATCAAATCCGTCAATACAGTTATTCCAGCCTGTGAATAACTCATTGCTTTTGTTTCATCATCACTTTGCATAAAGTTTGGTGCAAAAACCACCGCAAAATTGTATGCATTCATTTTAGTTTCAGCAGCGTAGTGGGTTAACACGTGTAAAAATGACAGCAAGTAAAACAAATTTTTCTTGTACAATTTAGGCAGCTTAGCTACTATTGGTAGAATCTTAGTCTTCCGAGTTTCTTGATCTTTGTAACTATACATTTAATATATATCTAACTTGTTTACTTCTAACCATTTATTTACTAGTGTAAAAGTAAATAAAGGTTCGGGTAATTCGTTGAGGTAAAGTTTTAGGCATCCAGTGGCGGTGTGAAGATCCACCGTATCGATTGTCATTGTGTAATCACCGGAATCAAATCTGTTCTAAAAATTAAAAAAATATACTTTCAAACTTTTAACAATTTTTGCATTAGACCCAATTCTGAAAATGCCCTAAAATCTAAATGAAAATACCTCGCAGCTAAAACAGTCATTATTGTATAAAAATTCTAAAACCGTTTTTATAACAGGAGAAATTTCACTCTTGAATTCTTTATATTGATCTTCTAAAGAAATTCCGAATATTGGCTTGAAAGTGTATTTCGATAAAACTTCATCCAGTGCAACCTTTTGCTGTTCCAAAATGGCTTTACAATCGCAATGGTGTCTGTAGAGTTCCTCCATATAATTTACATAATCACCTGAAATTATAGAATACCTGGAATAAAATCCAAGAATTTGGTAGGTGAAAGTATCTCTTAAATTAGAAAAGTTTTCAGAGTTTACATGGAGCTCGTTCTCCATAGCAACTAGTTTATCTTGATTTGCATGTATAAAGGATTTAGATCTTTTGATCAATGGTTTAGATCTTTTATAGTTTTCAATTTTATACATGGAACTGTCGAGATCTAATCGTGCTATAGACAAATCTTTGATAATTTTATTAATCGGGGTGATATGGTTTTGCAAAATGTTTTGGGAAATATAATTTTGATTCTCCTTGAGTAAATAACTAAGATTTAGGCTCTCTGCATTAAGGGCAATAAGTGAATGACCGCATAAAATTAACAATTCCCTTAAAAATAAAAGGAAACTACTCTACTAGTGTATTAACATCCTTTGAGTTAGAGACAATTACCTGACCGAGCTCTCCGAAATAGTTATGCTAAAAATTTAAAAAGTTTTACCTTTTTCTCGTTGATAACGTAGCTTTCATCAACTTGGAAACTTTGATAATTAATTATCTTAATTATCACAAGTTTAATGTATTCATATTCTAAGCTAATTTCAGTTAGATCTTTTTCGTATAAAGCAGACCGTTTTATTCTAAATTTATCAAATAAAAGTCACTTGTCATATTTACCAGTTTTTTCATTTATAATTTGCTTGAGGTGCCTAAATTTTTTCTTCAAGTTGTTTCCTTTCAGCATTTCTCAAAATAATAATGTAGATTTTTTTAAGCTCTTAATTACTCAAACCTTTACGAATAAAAATAAAATTTATAGAAAGCTTAAACTAATAATAGATCTTGGGATTACGGGATCCTGCGAAAAAATATTCCTACATATAAAAAGCACCTATGAATTTAAAATAAACTTTTATGCGAGATAATAAAAGTTTTTAAATCAAATTAAAATGATTTCATTTAGTCTATTTAAAAGTTTTTTTGAAAAAGAGAGGTCGATTTATAAATAAGCTTACAAACAACCCAAATCATTTTATTGTGAATAGATTAAATTTCTACTTTATTATGTAAACTTATTATTTTAAGTTTAAAAACTTTTTTAAAAGATTAACATAAATGATATATTGTTGTTTTTCAAATTAAATTACATATATAATAATCGTTAATCTTCGTAATATATTAAATTATAGAGATTTGCACTAGAAATCTTAAGTAGCTAAGAAACAAAAAGAATAGATAAATGTGGAAAAGAATGTGTTTAAAAAAATAAAAATCTTTATCTATTAGAAATTTAGTTAAATTAATAAATTGATTAAACAAGTATTTTTAAAGATTTAAATAAATTCAAAAAAAAATTTATTCGTAACCTTGAAAAATAATCATAAAAACATTTATTCGTTTAATCTTGGCATAATCATAAAAAAATTTATTCGGTTAACCTTGACATAATCATCAAAACATTTATCTGTTCAACCTTGACAAAATCACAAAAACATTTAGAATTAAGTACAATTTGGGGGAAATTTCGTACATCTTCGTAATAATAGCGGACTGTACTTTTCAATTATTATAAAAATTCAATTTAATTATATATTGAGGTTATAGATAAAATTGTATGTTTTAGTAACTTTTCTGAAAATTTTTTTTTGAACAGATATTCACACATATTCTTCAGATACATTCTGGTGTTTTATTATATTTTTTTTTATAAATTTTCTTTTAAATGTACCTTATGTAGATTCTATTTTTGAGTGTGTATCCTATCCAAAGCCATAAATTCTCGATCATGGATTA
>CAKKLC010006723.1:68305-83349 GCA_918559645.1 Ceratonova shasta | reverse complement strand
ATGTATCAATATTATCAATGTTATAATCAATACCCGCCATTATAAATTTACCAAAAATTCCCGATTGGGAGCCCTTATTCTGTACTTTAGCCCAAAACATTTATTCGTTTAACCTTGACATAATCGTCAAAACATTTATTATTTTAACCTTGAAAATAATCATAAAAAAATGTATTCGTTTATACTTGACATTTTCATCAAAACATTTATTCGTTTAATCTTGACATAAACATCAAAACATTTATTCGTTTAACATTGAAAATAATCATCAAAACATTTCTACGTTTTATCTTGAAAATAATCATCAAAACATTCATTCGTTTAACCTTGAGATAATCATCAAAACATGTATTCGTTTAACCTTGACATAATCATAGTAACATTTATTCATTTAACCTTGACATAATCATCAAAACATTTATTAGTTTAACCTTGAGATAATCATAAAAACATGTATTCTTTTGCCTTTTCTATAGAATATTCCCACAAAAATTGAATTAAGAACTCCGTTTTAGATTCCCTGTTTATTCCGCATAAAATATTTTGACCTTGACCGAAACCTTTCAATGTTTTGTGTATGAATTTCTGGTAGGAATGGGTCTACAAAATGTTTTGAATTATTAATTGTCTCGTGAGGTAAATTTCGAAAAATTACATAGTGCCACTTCTTATTCCTTCCATTCATCTTTTATTATTAGACTTCCCGCTAAAATATGTGAACTAATTATTGATGTTATTTTATCAGTGTGTTCTGTTTTCTACTGGAACCAAAAAAATTACCTGGACCCTCTTTCAATACCAGCAACAAACCTTCCTCTATTATATTTCCTCCTCGAAAATAATCTTTCGTCAATTTCAACAACTTTTGCCAAACTATCAATATTTATTTCTCATATTATTTGTCTATTTTTGATATGTAATCCAATACCAATTCTCAAACTAACGAAAATTTACTTGTTGGATGTATCCCTATCTACTGACACATCATAAGCCATGTTCAACATGAACTATATAGTTCAAATATTTAAAAAACACTTTTATTATGGTTTTATATTATAATTTACTTTTCAATAAAAAAAACTGTTTTTTCTAATTAAAAATATATTAGTGCAAGTGTGTTTGCACACCCACCTATACTAAATAATGCATATTTTATTTTTAAATTAGGACATTGATAAATTGAGTTCACATTTTGTAAATATTTTTAATCAAATAAAACATCGCCATAAATTCATTTTCCGTATTTTGATTTTCAAAACTTACTTCTAGATAAGACCCCGTTATTTTAATATCCATAACGCTTTTTCGCGCTTATTATTCTGGTTGGAGGGATTATATTTTTGTGCTAATCTAATCATACGATTTTTTAATTGTAATTTAAAAAATTTTATTTTTGCTAAAAACACATTATCTTCCGCATTTACCAAAGAATAAATATAGACCCGATTGCATACATTAGATTTAATGGTTTTTTATAAATTTTAAATTTAACAGAATTCAGTAAAATAATATTATTATTTAAAAATATATAAAATTATAACTTTTTTACTTAAACTATAATTTTTATAAAAAAAAATAATCAAGATGATAAATTGACATATACAGTGAAATTTCAATTTAACTAAGGATAAATTTAAATAAGATCCCATTTTGTTAAGAAAAGATGATAAAAATCGATTTTCCTCGGTTTTTAAATAAAATTAGAAATTCTCCAAAGCATGCCAAAATTTTCAAAGAAGAAAATAGTACAAGATGATTAAAAAAATAAAATGATTTAATAAGAGTTATATTATTAAATGAAGATTTTTAATATCAAACTTTAAAAACAATTGAAGTTGCAAATTCTTACATGGCAATGTTGAAATTTATTAAAAACACAAAAAAATGCCAAAAGTTCCACTAAGGGTATTTTTTGAATTATATGAAAAATAAAAGACACTTAGATGGATGTATTTGAAGATGGAAGAGACCTTGTTCATACAGCGTTTCAATTAGAAAATCAAGTTTTTTTAAACATTCATATTATATATTTAAAGAAATTTTGAAGATTTTTTACAAATACATATAAATGGAAGAGATTAACAACATTGCCTTTGAGCTTCAGAGAGACAAAAAAAAACAGTAAGCTCCCTCTGTGACTTTACAAGAGAAGCATTCTGCCACTACTTATGCTTGAATAGGGAAAAATTGCCTTAAGAGATCAAAATAGAGTAGCTAAGATCGTTAGAATTGATGAAAATTTGTTTATAAGTCAACAATTTTACCGGTAATGTTTGTTTAATGAACCATGATATATTGGTTGTATAGAGCGGGAAACACGAAAATGTTTTATATAACGGAACGGAATCATAATTCAGAGACGATTACGTGTGTGATCATTAAAAATTTATTTAATAGATCATCACAAATTGTTAAGGATAAATTGAGGGATTTTGCAACAGAATTGCGTGAAATTGCTTAAATGAAACATTCTTTAGAAAAGCATAAGGTAAAAATTATTGATCCATCTAATATAACAATCCATACTCAGAACATCGAAAGTCTGTGGTCAAAATCAAAATTTGTTATGAATAGAAGCCAGGGTATTTCTCTAGAAAAACGTTCTGAATAATTATTTTAGTTTATTTGGAAAAGATAATGTCGAAAAAAGAAAAAAAAATAATGAGTTACTTATGTTTTTATAATTTTATGTTTAAATAATTTGTTTTTTTTAATTTTATTGAAAACCGTAGAAAAAAAAGTTCTATCAATAAAGTTATAAAAATTAGTAAACAAAAATCAGATGCGTTCAAAGTTGCGACATGGCGACTTTCCGCTAACTCGCCACAGAAAAAAATCCTCAAACTCGCCTCGGTTTTCAATAGATTTATTTAATTTTCTTAATATCCTTATGAACATTGAATACATAAAGCGGCAGAGAAACACTGATTTGTTGACTCACCTTTAATATATTTACAAAAAAGACAAATTTAAGGTTAAGAGTACAATATGAAGTGTCAAAAAAGAATTTGTATGGGATATGTTATACTTGATGATCAGAAAATTACTTTTGCAGAATGGAATTCATAACCATGAACCAAATGCGCTATAGATTAAAAAAATATAAAGTAATGACAAATATAAAAACAAAAGCATTACAAACTAATAAGAACTCGTCTAACATTGTGAATTAAGCAATAAAATTAATTAAAGACGATGAATTAATTTCTAAAATGTCTTCCATTAAAACTATTATAGATGGAATTAAGAGAATAAGAGATAAAAAGAACCATCATGTATCATTAAGCTGTGAAGATATTTCAGATAAACTTTGACGTAAAAAAGAAGGGAATAGGTTTTTGTTATATGATAACGGTTCAAACAGCATAGATAAAATTATTGTTTTGTCTCTTCAGTTTAAAAGGAAATTTATTAAAAATGTAAGAGTGATACTAATAGATGGAACTTTTAGGTCTAGTCCACCTGAAATATATGCATATTTTAATCATATATGGTATAAGTTTTGGAAAATTCTATCCCATACCTTTTATACTTCTAAAAAATAAATCTGAAAAGACGTATGCAACAGCATTAATAATATGTAAAGAAATATTGCAATTGAATCCTAAATATATTGTTTGTGATTTTGAAATCTCTTTAATTCATAGAATAACAGAACATTTTATTGGATCAAGAGTAATTATGGTTGTTTTTTTAATTTTAGACTAATTATATGGAAGTAAATACAAAAGTTAGGTTTGACTTTATTATACAAAAATTATGCCAATTTTAAAAAGGGAATTAAAATATTAGTAATAAGCTAATTTATACCGCTTATAGATTTTTTTATAAGCTTACCAGAAAATAAAGTTATGGCTCAATATATTATTTCTGTGGATGTGGATCAATTTTTCGCCTATTTTGAAAGTACTTATATAGGCAATTTAGATCATTATAATGTTATAAAATGTGAACCAATTTATAAAATAAGTTTTTGCAATGTTTATGAGTGAGTCATAAATAATGTGTGAGAGAACAATTAACTGTACTGAGACATGGCACAGAGCACTTTAATTCGCTAACCACGTAGATCATGCTAATATTGATCAAATTTTAGACGAAATTTTAAAGGAAGAGTGGAAAAAAGAATATTATATAAAAAGAGCAAATAGTGGAATAATTACAAACTGTAAAAACTTGAAAAAAGAAGAAAAAATGCATTTAATTGTTGATAATTATAATTTAACAGATATTTGTGGGTATCTTAATGCAAATGTTTAATTTTACAATCTGCAATTTGAAATTGATAATCAATAAATTATTTTTAATCTTTTTTTAATATAAATAAACATAGCTACTTAGTGCTTACCGAATTTGTTTTTAATTTTATTTAAAAACCAAGGAAAATCGAGTTCTGCTGCAAAATTATATAAATTTGTAATCAAAAATCTTAAATTTTTTTATTTTTTAGCGTATTGAACCAAAAAAAAAAAGTTTAAATTAAATAAATAGCCAGTTGGGTTAAAATAAACTTTACAGACCCTAAATACGCTTGCGCAACAATGTGCTGATATTAGTAATTTTACTCTTGATAATATTGATAATTTCTTGATATTTGATTTGTTTGAATTAAGAACACCAATTAAAATAATTACTTTTTAGCAAAGTTTACTTTTGTTACCAAAATCTCGTTTATGCTCTAGTTGTTCTAAAATTATGAATCTACAAAAATATATTTCAAATATAGATGGCTACATTTTTAGATGCAAAAAATGTAAAAAACGAACTTCAATAAGAAATGGAACTTTTTTTGAAAATTCCCATTTGTCTCTTTTGCAAATATGGTCTTTGATATATTTTGAAGTAAATAATATATACATGAAGCAAGAAGAGCTCAAAAGACAATTGAAAATGATAAAACTATTGTTGATTGGAAAAATTATATAAAAGAAGTTTATATAGAAAGCAACAATTTATTCAAAGAAAAAATAGGTGGAGCGGAAATAGTTTAAAAAATCGACGAATCAAGAATTTCCAAAAGAAATATGAGCGTGGAAGTATCCTAGTAAATCAGAATATTTGGATTGTTGGATGGGTGGATGAAAATAACAATGTACTCATGTGTCTTACGGAGGTTAGAGACCAAAATACATTAACTAAAATAATAAAAGAAAATGTAAAAGAGAATTCTTTTATTGTTACGGATGGAAGGCTACGAGCGTAATGTAGTAGTCCTTGAAAGAGAATTTGTGAACTAAGATGTTTTCCATACAAATAAAATGGAAGCAATATGTAAGCTTTAAAGAAAAATACAGATATATAAGCAATAAAAAACTTGAAATGACCCCATTACATATTGCAAAATATTTATTTGAGAAGAAATATATGGAAAAAAGATTAATCAAAATTTTTAATGGCCAGAAATATGATATATTTACATTAATAGCAATAAAATTATTATTTTAATTTTATTGCGAAAATTTTTTTGTATTTTTTAATTATTACTTACTAATATCAACCATTGTCGCGCGAGCGTATTTGGACCTTAAAGTGTATTTTAGTCAGTTGGTTATATCTAAGGGGTTGGAACTATATTAAAAAGGTACGTAAGCAACAAGTAATGTATAGAGTATATTGATTACTGTAAACATTGTAGTTATAAATCTACAGGTAGCTTATTAAATAAAAATTGAGATATTAAAATAAATGATAAAAAGTTAATTTTTATTCAAAAAACTGTGTAAAAAAAAGAGCCTTTCTTTTTTATCATTAAAGAAATACAATAGATAAGACTTTTTAAAAACATTGGCTAAATTGCACTTTGGGCACCCCAAATGCGACTGCGCGAACAAAGAGGAAAATAATTTTAAATATTTGAGAACATAGATTCTATGAATATGTTCGATCTAAATGATTTAAAAAAGTCGAAAACATTGATAATTGAAATTCTTCAGATATTGCATTTAATACCAGTAATTAGAACATGTTAAAATTGCTAAATTTTAATGTATTTGCAAAAATTCAGCAGATGCATTGACGGGTTTGCATTTAGGTGTTCCAAATGCAAAAAGCGTATTTCCATCAGAACGGGAACATTTTTTAACGGATCCCATTAAACACTTTTTTAAATATTTTCGTTAGTTTACTTGGAAAAAAGAACATACATATGCCTGTAAGTGAATTAATGAATCAATTAGATATAACACCAGAACACACAATTGTTGATTGGTCTAATTTCGTTAGAGAAGTGTATATTGAACACTTTAATATTTTCAGAGAAAAAATTGGTGGGCCAGAAATCGTAGTTCAAATAGACGAATATAGGATTTCAAAAAGAAAATACAATGTTGGTCGTATTTAAGTGAAACAAAATTTGTGGGTTGTTAGTGGGGTGGACGAGAAAAATAATGTATTTATGGTTATAACTGAGTTAAGAAACTAAGATATAATTAATAAGATTATATTAGAAAATGTAGAAATTGGATCTTATATTGTCACTGATGGATGGAAGGGTTATACAAAGCTCACAGAGTTTGGTTTCCAACATGATATCGTAATACACGATAGAATGTTTTTGAATCAAAATGGATTCCACACTAATAAAATGGAGGCGGTTTGGTGAGCTGTGAAGAGAAAATTTTGTTATATTACAAACAAAGAGACCAGAAATGACCAATTCTTGTATCGCAAAATATTTATTTGAAAAAAAATTTGCAGAAAAAAATTTATCTGAATTTATTAAAACTATTAATATGATTTGTTTATTTTAACATTCTTAATAACTTTCCTCTTTGTTCGCGCAGTCGCATTTTGGGTGCCTAAAGTGCAATTTAGCCAAAAACATTTATTTAACTCATACATTATGAAAATCGGATGGAAGAAATAATAAAAATGACAGAAATCTAATTTTTCATCGTTAAGTTGTACACAAATTGATACATGAGAAGCAAATTTGCCGATTTTTTAACAAAGCAATGATTTTGTTAAAGGGAACAGATTTATGGCTTGATGTTCAATGCAGATGCTTTCATCATGATTGCATTCGTTGTGAAACAACAATTTCAATTAAAAATGAAAGTTTTAATTAAAATATTTCTGTTTCACCATTCAAGTTTTTAAAGATTTTGCTTTTCTGGTCACAGGGAACGACTCAACGCGAAATATTGTTAAATGTTAGTTTCTAGGCCAACACTCTTGAAAATAAAAATTGTTTTTGTTAAGAATTAAAGAGTTTTATGACAGGAATGCAATAAGATTAGGTATACCTGATGTAATAATACAATGTTATAAAATAATTATGAGCCACCAAGCAAAAAATCACCAAGGTAGAAGACCAAGAGAGAAAATTTGGGACTTAGTAATTGTTGATACATCTGTTTAACCATCCAAAGGTTTTGTTATACTGGTCCATGATCGAAGTAGCAATAGATTACTATCCATTATTAACGATGTTGTAAGACCGAAATCATTAATACATACTGATGACTGGAGACGTTATGCAATAATATCCGAAGATAAAAATTTCAGGAACAATAGCGTTATTCACAAGTATCACTTTGTGTGTGTGGTAACTAGAACAAACACTCAGCTAGTGGAATCATTAAATAATAAATTGAAAATGATGATTAAAAAATGCAAAGGAATCAAAGCAACTGAACGGTACGGTTTTTTGTTTGAGTTTTCTTGGTTTAATAATTACAAAACAATATGTTTTGATGTAATGATGAATATACTTAAAATAAAATAAATTTTAAAATTTAAATTTAAAATGTCTAAGATAATATTTTCATAATTATACGATGAATTATAGTGTTTTGAATATTTGTAAAATATTTTATAATAAACTGTTTTTTTTACCTGATCAGTTTTTAAATGGTTTTATTAACATGATCAGTATTCAAACCTTTTTTTTACATGATGCATTTTATTTATTATATATTACAAGAAAATAAGAAATAAAATTTACAATCTTATATTTTTCAATTTCAGATAAATTATATATTATCTTATTATAACTTATTATACTGGTATTTTCTTTTCCATAATCTATTGTCTTCATTATAAAAAATGTTTCAAACATTTCATATATTAGACCAAAATCAGAATTATTAAAATAGTTTGTGGAAATCAATATTGATTTAACTTTCATAAATAACTATGTGTTCTGTTTTTTTAATTAAATTTTTATATGCAACTATTTCATACTTTTACGGATTTTAAAGTTTTAATAAAACTATTTTCGGATCGGTCAACATTTATTTAACAACAAAATTAACCTTTATGAAAATAAAAGAGTTTGAAGATTATGTTACAAAATTAAGTGCTGAAGAATTATTAGACTACTGTCCCAACGATTAATTGCTCAGATACGAAATGAAATGTTCAAATTGTTAAGTATCAATGAAAATTGAAAAAGAGTTGTTGTGTCGAAAAACACTGTTGGCGTTGTTACAACAAATAATATTTATTAAGATATAAAAGAACTTTTATATTAGTAAATTCATTTTTTTAGTGATTTAAATGAATGTTTCCGTGTTAGCCTGAGTTTTTTTAGCCAAAATAGCTAGAAAGCAGCCTAGCCATAGTATTATGAAAACATTTGTAATAAGTAGGGCGACCTACAGAAAGATTGTTAATAATTTTTTTTTATTAAAAAAGATAACAATGAAATGCACAAATTGGGAAGATTGAATAAAATTTTCAATGTTGACGAGCCTATGTTAAATTATAAGTGCAAAAGTCATCATGGACGCTCACCATCAAACAAAACTAACGCGATATGCATTTTTGAGCTTAATCAAATGAGCGGAGCTATTGAACATGTGTGGGCTGAAGTGATCTCTGATAAGAAATCGTCTACACTTGTTCCAATTATCATTAAACAGGTTCAAGAATTTTTAACTATTCACTTCGATGAACTTAAAAGTTATCTTGCATTAAGGAAATTTAATTTTACTCACTTTACAGTTTGACATAAGTATGTATATGTTGATTCTATAACGAACGTACACACGCAAGCAGTTGAGAGTTTCAACGATAAATTAAAATATCAAATTAAGTTGAGAAAGTTAATAAAAACTAATATAAGATGCGATTTTTTGACTGAATTTGTTTGGCTTTGCAATAACAAGTTTGGTTTACTGAAAACCCTAATTATTTTAATTGAATTTTTTTGGTATTTTTTATTCACTGATAGCATTTTTAGTATTTAATTTTCACTGATCCGAAAATTGTTTTAAATTAGTAAAAATTGTATATTCATTAAATTGCAATTGATTATAAAAGACTGACTTTATATTTAAATTATTTGTAAAATAAATATCACGAATAAAAAAAAATGATAAAAGAAAAGAAAACTCCTTATTAAGGTTTTTCTAGCTGATATATATATAAATTTCTAATTTAAAAAATTAATAATATTGTTATAAAAAGCTTATTTACTTTTCGCCCAAGGTATTTAGATTTTCATATTTTTAAATGTCTAACTTCACCAGTTTCATTACTATTAATAAAATTGCATACCCATAATTTCTATATATGTTTTCCTGTTTAAGATCACTTCTTCCAACATCAATAATATTAGGACCTTCATTCTTAAGTTTTGAAAATTTCTCTTGGTATATTTTAAATATAATATCAAATATTATTAGGAAAAATTTATAAATCCTTAAAAAGAGGGTGTATATATGTTGCCAATTTGTTAAAATCATAAAATATTTATTTTGCCAAAAATTTGTTGAACTTTAAATAACAGGTCAAAATATATAATTTTTAATAACAGGTAAAGATATAATTTTAAATAATAGGTATAGATATAGAAAATGGCATGTTTTTTTGTTACTTCCTTTAATACGGTTTATTTTATGATAAAAAATCTTTTACGAAAACAAATTAATAAACTTAACACCATCATGAATATATTTTATTTAACATTATAGATTTTATTCAAACGATTAGAATAGTTTTCATTTTATGAAATTGACTATATAGAGATTTTAAATTAGTCAGAATCTTTTAAATCTATTTTAACAAACAATTCTTTTATTTATAGTAATTTCATTTTGAAATAAATGATATAAAATATTTATATAATAATTAAATGCTTTTTCTTGTCCTAATTCTCTAATTATATTTGTTCATCTATAATTAATAAAATGTTATATCTGAATCTGATAGATTTAATAGTTTTTCACCTTAAAAAATTTAATCCTGATTTCTTAATATGTTAAATTATTTTCTGTTGTTATTTATTTTAATAAACAAGGTAATATTTTTCCGTTAATTTACACATAATAAAAGAAATACTTTTCCACAAAATAGTAGAAGGATTAATTAAGTGTTTCATATTTTTGTATTTTTTTAATAATATAATTGTTTATTTATCTCATTAAACTTTTATTCAATATTTTAAATATATACCTATCCCCCGATTACAGGGTACTTGTTTTACACTTTTTTGCTTTTACACGGTTTTCCAAATAAGTTGTTTTTCTTTTTATCGCACTCTAGTAAATGCAACTGTGATTGAGCACGTGCGTTGTGTACACATCTCAAGGGGATTGCCGAGCTTATGTGCTGACTTGCTGCATACCAACACTGTTTCTGTATTTCTTCCCATAAAATTTAAGTTTTATCTACGGAAAATTGTATTTGAGTGAAAGTTTCACAGTTTCAGAAAGATTTAATTTTCAAAAATCGTAAATTACAATTGAGTGCATAATTTAGATTATTGTAAATAAATGGATGTGATTAAATTAAAAATCAGAAGAAAAAGGCGGGAAATTTTATAGGGATATGATGGCAATTTACCAAATAGATTTAATTAAAATTAAAACATTTTAATTTAAATCAAAATCAATTATTAAACTTTTGTTAAACAGTCTAGTTATTCTGAATTAAAACAACTAGTTCTTTTATTAAAGGTATAATTTTGTTCTTATTTGGCGCTTAGTACTTGTAAATTAATGAAAAAAACAATTATTATTATTATATATAATTTGTTGATTTTTTTTAGTTAATCAATCAACATTATGTAGAATTATCTTACGCTTTGATAAAGTTTTATTCAAAATATAATAAAGAAATCAATATTTATTTATTTATAAAAAAATAAAAGTTTTAATTTTTCCCTCCTAAATTTCCCGCCTTTTTACATCTGAATTTTACTTTAATCAAAGCCAAATTAACATAAATTAAAAAAAATTATAGGATTATAATGAAGAAACTAGTTAAAAGGAAAGTTATTTCTTTAGAAACTAAAAATGCAAATTTTGGGTCGCTTAAAAAACTAAAATAGAATATCAGATTTTGCAAAATCATATATTTTGAATGAAGATACATTAAAAACTATTACAACAAATGAAAACACAGTTAGAAAGAGTGTTGCAACTGACAATATCACTAGTATTGGCACACCATCAAACACCAGAAATATCGCAATTGAAAAAATGGAGAAAGCCTTAATGCTTTGGATAGAAGATCAAATACGAAAAAGAGTGCCCATTGATACGGGCGCTATAACAAATAAAGCATTACAAATTTACGAAAAAATTGTAGAGCGATTACCATCTTCTTCTCCAATTAAAAAGAAGCCAAATTTCTTGGCAAGTCATGGCTGGTTTGAAAGATTTAAAATAAGACATTATTTACACAGCTTCAAATTTTAAGATGAATTGGCTTCTGGCAACCAAGATGAAGCCCAAGAATATCCAGCAAATTTTGCAGAAATTATTTACGAAAATTCATACTCCTGACCAGGTTTTCAATGCTGATGATTCAAGGTTATTTTGGACAAAAATGCCTGAAGGTACTAATGTCTCAAAATTTTATAAATAGGCTAATGGTCATAAAACAGCAAAAAATAGCATAAAAATTCTTTTCTGTAGCAATGCATTAGGAGATTATATTATGAAACCATTAGTAATTAACAAATCAAAAATGCCCAGTGCCTTTAAATCAGTAAAAATCAATGATCTTCACCGTTATTGAAGGGCTTATAATAAAGCGTGGGTTACTGCTCAATGTTTACTCAATGGTATCAAGAATGTTTTATCCAAAATTCCAAAAAATATTTATGTTCAAAAGGATTGCCTTTAAAAGTGCTTTTGTTAATTAAAAATGCTCTGGGTCACCCACATGATCTAAAATATGAGAATGTTTAAGTAAAAATGTTACCAAAAAATACAACCTAATTATTATTACCATTGGACAAAGGCTTACTTTCTACTTTTAAAACTTTGTACATAGAACGATCCTTTACATATATTTTTGAAAAATGAAAAACAATGAATCTTTAACAGTTATTAGTGCTTGGAAAAAGTTGACAATATTAAACTGTGTGAAGCATATCACCTTATCATTCACTGCAATTAGCCAAACAACGTCCAATAGCTGTTGAAAAAAACGGTGACCAAACGTAGTCAAAAATTAAGATTCCATTTCAACATTAAATGATGAACATTCGCAGATAGTACAGATGGCGCATTCATTGTGCAGGGAAGCTTTTGATGTTTTTACTTATGATAATATTGCAGAGTTATTGGATGATAAAGAATTTAGTGAGGTTGATTTAGTAAACTTAGTTTACGAGAGTTAATCTGATTAAGAGGAATTAGTACCAGTTTAATTCACTGCTAAATTCATTTGTGAAGGAATCGCATTTGGTAGACAGATGCGTAATCAATTTATACAAAATGACACAAACGTTGAAAAGGCTTTACGATTCCAACGTGACATAAATCGCTGATTGGCTGAATATTAAGAAGTTTACAAAGATCTTACAAAAAATTAAAAGCCATTGTTAATAACCGATTTTATTACCATCCATCATAATGTAAATATTTCTGCTTCAAACATCGAATCGGCACAATAAACTTCGAGTAATGAAAGTAAATTCAAATCTTCGATTTCGAAAAAAAGAATGAGAGTATTTTCTGACAGTTATAAAGGATAATATAACACGTTTGGTTTTATTTTTTGTTCTTGTGTTTAATGTATTGTAATTAAATAAAAAAACATTGTTTCCGTATTATATTAAATATTTTAACATGTCAATGCATTTTGTTTTTATTTCTGTGTACATTAAAAATGTTGATATAAATCACAACTATTAAATGGCAAAATTATGCATTCTCTGCAAGCTTTTCGATTTACACGAGTTTGAATTGAAAATGTTTAATTTTCCATTTACAGATTTTTCTCAGGAACGTATTTACCGCTTAAATCGAGGGATAGGTGTAATTATAACAAATATTTTCTTCATAAATGGTTTTTTAAATGAAAATATTGACATAAAGCAGGTTCTGCAAAAATTAAATTTATCTAATAGCATTCCTATTATAATTCGATCATGGAATGAAGTAACAATTGTTACAATAATAAACTGTTTCAAAAAAGCTGAAAATAAGTTTAAAAATTCCAGTTGAGAGTAAAAAAGATGAAAAAGATTGTATAAATATTCAGCAATCACCACTAAATGAAGGAACTGATTTTAATGGAAGTGAATTTAATTCTTTTATTTCTGAGAATCGTGACTATATTGTGATGCCGCGATCTCAACAAGCTGCTGATATTGAATCAGAACCACAAAAAGAAGATTAAATTATTGGTAGGGAAGAATCAATAAACTAATTAAATATGTTTCTAAAAGTTTTTTTGTGTAAGGGATTTGGAGTATCTTTCTTTAATTTACAAATTAATTGATAAAATAGCATCGAAAAGAAATAAATCGGGGAAAAACAAAATTATGATTTTTTTTATTGTAGAGGAAATAATAATTGATTTTTATTTTTTCGATGTTTTTTTTAAACGGAAGGCTTTTTTTGTTCCTTTTTGCTTATCGTTAAAAAAAATTAACTGTATTTTATTTTTGTAAATTAATTATATTATTTCCAATTTTGTAAATAAATAAATTATATTATTTTTGCAAATTAATTATTATTTTAATTCTATCAATAAATAAATTATATTAATTTTGCAAATTAACTATAATATTTCCATTTTGTAAATAAATAAATTATATTATTTTTGCAAATTAACTATTATTTTAATTCTATCAATAAATAAATGATATTAATTTTGCAAATTAATTATATTATTTCCATTTTGTAAATAAATTAATTATATTATTTTTGTTTTTAAAATAAAAAAATAAATAATATTATTTCAATTTTGTAAATTAATGATATTATTTTCATCTTATAAATTAATTATATTACACTAAATTTGTAATTAAATAAATTATATTCATTTTGCAAATAAATTATATTATTTCATTTTTTTAAATTAATTACATAGTAAATTTCGTAAATAAATTATATTATTTTAATTTTGTAAATAAATTATATTATTTTAATTTTTTTTTAAATAAATTGATAATATTAAACATGAAAAATTAACTAAATTATTTCAAGTTTGTAAATAAATAAATTAATTTAAAATTTTCACATTAATTAAATAATTCTAATAATGAAAAACTAATTATATTATTCTAATTCTGCAAATAAACTATATTATTTCTATTTTCTAAATTAATTATATAGGGTTTTTGGTTAAATTTCGGAAGATTATAAATAAAGAAGTAACGAAAATTTTTTAATCATTGATTACTTCACGATTAAGTGAATGGTGAATACATCCCTTTATACATATGTAAAACCCTTTACAATCCTACCTTGTAATTAATTCAAATCCTTCACTTATCCTTTTCATTATTGTTCCTCAGTTTCTGCATTTAGTGATTTTACATAATTTTTTTATTTTGATGTAAAAATGGGGAGTATGGTGGTAAAAATAATATCCTGTGATCATTTTCGGTTATTTTTTGTTTTATTAAAGTGTTTTTATAGAATGCTACGTTGTCGAATATTAAAGGCATTTTTCATTGCCTGCTTCACGTAAAAACTTAAAAAATTTATCTAAAAATTCGATAAAAAATATTCCATTGAATAGAGTAACCCTAATATTTTTGAATTTCACCCCTTCTCTAGACATACATGCACAGATTGAAATATTCCTACTTTTTTTTACTGAAAAAGTAAATGATGCATTTGTTCCTACAACTGATC
>CAKKLC010006723.1:51607-64465 GCA_918559645.1 Ceratonova shasta | reverse complement strand
CAGGTCTGAAGTATTCACAAGTTCTTGTTCAAGGTTAAAAGGCGTTTGGTCATCTTCTTGCATTTTTTAAGGTATTAACTTTTATTTTTTTTAAATTTCAACCGCCGAGATTGATCGGTAAAGTGACAAAATTGATTGCATATATAAAAAATATATTTCAAATAAAATATTAAATTTAATAAAGTGACAAGATTGATTGATAAACCGACAAGAAAGATTGAAGATATTTTTTTTTAATTTTATTAAATAATATAATTAATTAAATAATAACGAGATTGATCGGTAAAGTTACGAGAAAGATCGGAAAATCCTATATATTAATTTTATAAAATAATTATATTATTTTGTAATTAAATTAAATTATTTTAATTTTCTAAATTAATTATATTATTTAAAATTAAATTTAATTAAATTATTTTAATTTTCTAAATTAATTATATTATATTAATTTTCTGAATTAATTATTTTATTTTAAAATTAAATTATTTATATTAATTTTCTGAATTAATTATATTATTTTGTAATATAAATTAAATTATTTTAATTTTCTAAATTAACTGTGTTATTTTAATTTTGTAAATAAATTATAATATATTAATTTTTTGAAGTAACTGTGTTATTTAAATTTTTTAAATAAATTATATTATATTAATTTTGCAAATTAACTATATTATTTCCATTTATATAATTATTAAATAATTTAATTTTAATTATTAAAAATAAAAAAAAAATTTTTGAATTAATTTGATTTAATTTAGTTTAGTTTTGTTTTGTTTTGTTTTGTTTTGTTTGGTTTGGTTTGTTTGTTTGTTTGTTTGTTTGTTTGTTTGTTTATTTATTTATTAATTAATTAATTTATAATAAAAAAAAAATATTAAATTTAATAATTAACGTTCCGTAAATTCTCGTTAAAAACCGGGATAATATTAAAAAAAAATTATGAAACCCTGAAATAAACTACCAATATTATTTATAACAACATTACTTCAATTAACTTGATTTAAATTATTAAGTTCAAGTTAATTCTAAAAATTAACAGTTAAATACTAAATTAATTAATCTTAAGAGATTAATTATATTGTATGTAAATAAATAAAAACAAAAAAACATAATATCTAAGTCTGATTTCACAAGAAATCCTTCCTAAAATTAAATCTTTTGACATGCGTATTTTTAATGGAATCTGAAGAAAAATGTTTATGGTCTCCAGATGAAAAAACTTTAAAAGATGCCAATATTATAAAATTTATTAAGGATATTAATAATAAATTCAGTCTGAGTTTATGTACATAGAAATAATTGTATGTAGCAACATATGATCAGCTGTACTCTTGGTCAGTAGATAACTTGGAAGACTTTTGGGGTTTTTTATTCAATTATTTTGAATTCAAATATTCTGGTAGTATTAAAGAAATATGTCAATATAAGGAGATTGAAAAAATACCCAAATGGTTTCAAGGAATCAAAATGAACTACACACAAAATATATTCTTGAAAAATTCAATTAGTGATTCAGTTGCTATTTATTCAATAGGTAAACATTTTTCCTTATTTCAAAATGAATATCTAATTTTTTTTAGAAGAAAATTTTTTTGTCAAAAATACAAATGATTCCCTAAGTTATACACAAATCACATACAAAGAATTATTACAAAACGTCTTAAAAATCTCTCAAGTGCTAAAAAAATATGGACTTGAGAAAAATGACGTTGTCGCTGGTATTGTCTCAAACGGAATTTTTGCAGTTTCTTTTATGCTTGCGGTTGTCAATATTGGGTGCATATGGACATGTGTTTCTCCAGATTCTCAATGTACTGGAATAATAATGCGAATTAAACAAACTAAACCTAAAGTACTTGTTGTTTCACCATACGTTACATATAATGGCAAACTTTATAATCAATTAGATAAGATTAATTTGATTTTATCGGGTAACAAACTTTAATTTTCTTAGAAGTACCTTCCATCAAAAAAGTTATTTGTGAAAATAAATTTATGCCAGAAACGTATATTAAAGAGAATGAATCCATAATGGAACGTTTGTATTTGAATTTTATGTTTATAGGGTTTTTTATAATGAATTTATTATAGATGCTGTTGATACACCTTGGAATTTTGATTTGTATGAGTTCAACCATCCTCTTTGTATACTGTACTCTTCAGGAACCACAGGAATCCCAAAAGGACTTGTACATTCAGCTGGCGTAAAAACTTTAATTACAAACGATAGGGAACTCTTCTTCAACATTTGAAAGAACACTATTTGCACAATGATATTCATAAAAGTGATGTTTTCTTCTTTTATACAATAGTAAATATTTATTTTTACTTTAAGACGTCTTGGATGATGTGGAATTGGTTATGTTCCTGTTTGGCTGTCGGTTGTTCAATAGTTTTATATGATGGATCTCCATTTTACCCTAACCATAAAATCTTTTTTAAAATCATTGATCAATTCAAAGTCACCAAATTTGGTGCAGGAGCTGCCTACTACCAAGCCTTAGAGAATAAAAATTTCTCCCCAAAATCAGAATTTAATTTGGATCACCTTACTTTGTTATTATCCACAGGATCTGTATTGACATCATCCACATTTGAATACATGTTTAATCATATTAAAACCGTTCCGATTGGTTCCATTTCTGGCGGAACTGATATTATATCTTGTTTTGTTGGGAATAACATGATGGTTCCAGTATACTCTGGGGAAATTCAAAGGAGAAACTTGGGTATGGCTGTAGAGATATATGAAGAAATCAAAGATTCATATTTAGAAAATAGTATAGATCAATCACAGTTTTGCATATTTGATAAACCAGGTGATTTAGTTTGTACTAAACCTTTCCCTTCAATGCCAATTTACTTATGGAATGATGATAATAATGAGAAATATTTTGCCGCATATTTTAATAAATACAAAGGTGTATGGTGTCAAGGTGACTATTGTATGATTAATTCAAAAACAAACGGGGTTGTAATGTTAGGAAGAAGTGATGCTACAATGAATCCTAATGGAATTAGATTTGGTAGTGCCGAAATTTACAATGTTGTACAAAAAATTATGTTCATTGAGGATTATTTATGTACGAGTCAACAAACAACTCCAAATATTGAAAAATGTGTACTATTTATAAAAATGAAAAGTGGAATACGTTTAGATGAAAATAAAGCAAAAGAAATTCGGGGAAAAATAAGAACTGAGTTATCTATCAGACATGTGCCATCAAAAATACTTGAGGTGAAAGATATTCCGTATACATTAACTGGGAAGAAGTTAGAATTATTGGTTAAGAATATTATATCTAAAAAATATAATAATATTGAAAAAATCAAGACGGAAACCATCAAGAATCCGGAATCATTAAAAGAATATTTTAATTTTATAATTAATGAAACAATATAGATGATTATATTATTTCAAAAAATTTTATCATTTTATGTGTCAGCATTTGAGAAATCAATAAAAGAATATTTTATTTTATAATTAATGAAACAATATAGATGATTATATTATTTCAAAAAATTTTATCATTTTATGTGTCAGCATTTGAGAAATCAATAAAAGAATATTTTATTTTATAATTAATGAAACAATATAGATGATTATATTATTTCAAAAAATGTTATCATTTAATGTGTCAGCATTTGAGAAATCAATAAAAGAATATTTTATTTTATAATTAATGAAACAATATAGATGATTATATTATTTCAAAAAATGTTATCATTTAATGTGTCAGCATTTGAGAAATCAATAAAATAATATTTTAATTATATAATTAATGAAACAATATAGATGATTATATTATTTCAAAAAATGTTATCATTTAATGTGTCAGCATTTGAGAAATCAATAAAAGTATTATTGGAATCAAGTGTACAAAATCTTTGATTATTATTATATAAACAGTGATTACAGTGATACGTCGTTTATGCGGACCTGGTTTTATCGGAAAATTCGGTTTCCGGATTTTTTTTAAACTTTTTTTTTCCATATAATATTTTAATTAAATGCGCAATTGGCTTTCCGGATTTTTTTAAACTATAGAAATTTATTTTACACGATGGTTCAGAAAAGAAAATGTCCAACAATTTCAAAGCTTTTAAAACAAAAGATATGTCAGTTAAAAATCAAAAACAACATTTTAACAATTTCTGAAATAGCTAAAATAATATTAAAAGAAGATAAAATTGAAATAGGACGTTCAACCATTAACAATATATTACTAGCAAAGAAAATTGGTGTCATTAGAAAAAAATTTTACGTCAAATATAACAAGAATTCAGAGTTGTGCTCAAAAGGAACTTGAGGAGGCATTTTTTATTTGGATAACTAAAATGAATAATAGATATTTTGTTCTTAACGAAGATATGTTGCGAAAAAAAGCCCAAAAATTTGGCGAAATTTAAAAATTACTAATTTTAAATACTCTTACGGTTGGATGCAAAATTTGAAAAAAAGATATGATTTGAAGTCTAGAAAAATTGAAGGCGAATCTAACGAAATTAGCGTTGAGGATGTACAAGATGCTAAAAAATTTATGCTAAATATCACATAGAGATTACAATGAGAATAACATTTTAAACCTAGAAAAACAGCTTTATTTTATGAATTAGCTCCCTTAGAACCTTGTCATAAAAAAAAATCAGTGGTAGTAAAAATTCAAAAAAAAAATCACGATAAGCTCTATGCTGTAATGGTAAAGGGACCTATAAGATCAAGGCTTTGATTATACACACGTTCAATGCATCAAGAATATTTAAATAAAACATTTTTAAACAAAACATATATGTAAAATATGCTTCCAATCAAAAGGCGTGGAATTACTGCAGTAATTTTTACTGAATGTATAAAAGAAATTAATGATCTAATGATTCAAGTAAAAAAAACACTTATTTTGGTGGACAATGTATCATCTATTATTCAAGTGCAAAATCTGACCCATGTTAACATTTTTTTTTCTCCAGCAAAAATGACTGCTCATATACAACCAATTTATTGTGGAATCATTTATTCGTTTAAGGCAATTTACAAACGATTCTTAGTATAACTTTTAGTCAAAAATTCTAAAGGTGATAATATTCAGAAGAATGATTTGATTACTGTGATTAAATTAAATAGCAAATCTTGAAATTTAGTTGATAATGTGACAAAAAAAATTGTTTCAAAAAATCTGAAATTATAGTTGGAGACGTTGCAAAAGAAAAAAGAAATTATTATTTGAATGATCTTAATAGAACTTTAACTGAAAATGGAATAGATGAATCAGCAGAAAATTTTATTAATATTGATAAATTTGTAGATGTAGAACGGCTTTTTGAAGATGATGAAATAATTCATGCAGTAAAACAAGATGAAAATAAAAGTGATTTTAATATTAAAAAAACTAAAAATGCCATGCTAGCAAATTCAAATAATGATAATGTTTTTATACAAAAACCACAGAATTCAGTTTCTAAATTACAAGTAATAGAGGCTTTAAATATTATTAAAAAACATTGATGTCAAAACAATATTTTGAATTGTATTGATAATTTTGATTATAAAAAAATAAGTAACAGAAAGTTTACATAAATATGAAGATTTTGTATTGAAAATATCAAATTTACAAAAAAGACAGATAAAAATAAGTAACTTTTTAATTAAAAAAGAATTATTTTTTTAACTTATTTACTCGAAAAAATAAAATACCTTATTACCCGGACAAAATTTTTTGTGTTTATATTTTTCCAGAAAAACAAGAGATGACTCGATCTAATAATTTTTTTATACAAACCTATCTATAATTACAGTTTTTGAAGATTAAATACGTAAATTGGACACTAGAATTATTCAAATATAATTTTTCTCATTATGATTCGGACTGTAAAAACATTCCTCAATGTTTCTACTCTATTTTATCATAGAAAAAGGTTTTATATTTTAAAAGTATATGATGAAGAATTTTTAATTATTTTAAAGGAGTAAAGTATAAGAAAGGATTTTATATTTGGATCTGTGAATATTATAATCGGTATGTTGATTTTTGAAAAAGACATTTATAAAAGAATTAATGAGCTATAATCATATTAAAAAATAAATTTTCTGAAAAAATATTCAAAAACCTGTTAAAAAATTAATATTAAAAATCCTTAGCAATTACCAAGAAATTATACTCCTTTTTGGAAATGACAGATTTGCTGATATATTTTAATTCCGACAAAAGAAGATTGTTAATAAGTGTTGTATATTGTGAGAGTTGAAATGCAGCAGTTCTTGAAGTAGAATATAAGCGTCATGTTGATGCACTTGCATTACGATTTTATAAGAGTTCTTATCCAAAAAAGAATGTGTACGTTTCAATCCGTAAACAACGGTTTTTTTCAGCATTTAATCTTTAGATTAGGACTATTTTTACAGTGACATATCGTTGGTTTTGTGGTCAATGTATTATTGATACACAAAAAGACTAAAAATCTTCAAAACAATCAGTTCTAAAATTTAATTACTTGTTAAGAGAAAAAATAGCAATTTATTTTACGGAAAACCCAGTTCGTCTCGGAGGACCTGGTTAACCAAATTGACGAATCAATGCTTCCGTACAAACAAAAGTAGCATAATGGTAGAATTCCAGACGGAGAAAGATGGATTTTCGGGATTGTTGATACTTCAACAATACTAGCATCATATTTTGTTTCCGTGGTTAATGACATACGTACTAAAACTTTTATTCTAATAATAGTCCAAGTATGAAAATCAGGTTCAGTTATTTGAAGCTATGAGTAGAGTATCTATAGGGAAATCAGAAGTTATGAATTTGTTCACAAACTGTTAAGCATAGTTTAGATTTTGTTAACAAATAAAATGGTGTTAATACTCAAACATATGAGTAAATTTGGAATAAGCTTAAAGTAAGGTTAAAAAAATATCGGGTTTAAATTTAAAGTCGTTAAAGATCTGTCTGTTGAATGGAGTTGGAAAAATAATGTTGGAAAAAACAATTTAGAAAATTTGTTTGAATTGATTCCTAATAAAAAACTTCTAATTAATTACTTTATTTATTTTCAAATTTTTTTTTATTTTTGTAATAGGGGGAATAGTACCAGATCCTGTTTTTCTATTATCCTATGTTTCAAATAAATCTTTTCAGGTTTGGCCGAACTTAATTTTTAATATAAATCGGACTAACAATTTTTTAACAAAAAATTTGAATACTTTAGATCATTTACTTTTAATAACTAATTTTGGATTTTTGGTAATGTAAAAACTAGTTTCTGGTTCATCTGTTTTTTATGATTATTTTTCAAATGAAAATGATTCACAAATTCTAAATTACAGGAGCGTCTAATAATTATGGATACTATTTATGTATATTTGTATTAGAATAATAAAATAAACAATTTTAAAGCTTTTTGCTCTTTATTTTTAAGAGTACATTTAGTGGAACAATTTTAGTTATTACTATTTCATTGAAACGGCAAATTTAATTTCTCTTATATTAACTTAATTGATAAAATATACATTTGTTTCTGTTTTTTTTAAATTTCAATATTAAATTTTTTATTCATTCCAAAAATGATAAGATTACTTAATTTTTAAAATTCCCATGTAAATAAACTAGATTGTATTATTTTAAACAATTTTTGTATTGGTTTTATTTAATAAGTACTTTTTTAAATGATATTTGTTTTATTTACCTAGTATACTATTATGATCATTAACAAAAATTTGAACGATGTAAAAAAATTATGAAGTTATTAAAAGTTTAATTTAATTCTCTATTCTATTATTTTATCAAACTTTTTTAACTTTTTAAACCAAGCCAACTTTTTTATATGATCTAAAATTATTTTGAGTTAAAAAATGTATTATATAGATACATTACATATTATAAAAATCTATTTCCATTTGGTTAACTATGTAAAATCGATATTATTTTATTTATCATTTAATGTTAAAGATACAAAATATCTTATATTTAGAATATAATCAAAATAAATAGGGGTTTCTATAGAAAAAATCAAAAAATTCATCCAAAAATAACATTTTTTTTATATTCTTTGCTCTCCCAAATATGAAAACATGAAACTCTAAACAGGAGAGAAAATTTTAAAATACAACATCTTTCTGTATATTATATAAAAAAAATTAAGATGTAAAAAAAATACAAATGTACAAGATTTTTTGTGATTCGAATTTTTATTAACTTCCATCAAAGATTAATATTCATACATTTACATCTATATTAAAGAAAAAATGAAATAAATATCTAAGAAACAAATATAACCTTTAATAATATTTTACAGCTGTATTTTCAAATTAAGAAACAAATACTTTTAATATTAAATTTATTTAATGATCTACTAGAAGAGTACACTTTTTAAAAAATTCTAGAAATAATTACATTAAATCGGTTAAACAAGATATACCGGCAGTTTATGAGGATACACTGAAAAAGTCGATTTTTATAGTAGGATTTTGATATAAATTTTATAAGTATATTTATTATTTATATTATGAATACATAGTAAAACATATTAATAGGATAAAAATTATTGTTTTTGATTAAATATTCAATCTTACTTCTCATAATTGTATCAAATCTTTTTTATTTTAAATTAATGTTAATTAATTATATAACCTTGTTTTTAAGTTTTTTAAAGATAAAACTATTTATATATATATGTAACTCATATCTAGAGATTCTTGAAATACTGAAATCTTATATTAATACTTATTTAAAATATGTCTTGTTAATTTCTGACAAAACTTTGAACAATTCAGCACAATTATATGAGTGTTAATTGCACTATAGACCAGAGGTTTCCAACCTTTTTTACTCTAGAGCACATTCTAAAATATCGGTAGATCGGCGCTCATCACCTATTTTTAATCGACAAACTCCTTCCGTAACTTGTCATTTTCCCATAATTTATTTTCTTATATTCATAATGTATTAATCAATAATAAAATTATTTGGCATTTTTTTAAAATTGCATATACACAGAGAAATGTATTTACAAAACGTAAAGAAAGTAAACAAAACACACGAATACAAAGAAAATATTTAATTAAAAAAAATAATAAAGTCAACCTGATTTTTGTCATTGCATTTCATTGGCCAGAGCTTCATAATTAGGAGCGTATGACGATTATCCTGTTAGCAGACAAACATAAAGATGCTCATCGGTGATTCGAGATCAATATCTTGATTTTATTAAGGTCATGTTTGAAAACAATGATTCGCATAAATATATCGAACCGAAAAATGATTTAATTTTATATGACGCTTTTTCAACAATGGTAACTTTTCTCTATCAGTTGTATTTCAAAAATACTCTGAAATTTAAGATTTTAGCAAAATATTATTCTTAAGGTCTGAAATTTCTAACTCTAGTTCTTCTGTCTTACGTAAAACGAAATCTGCAATACATGCGGCTATTTCCATAACATTTATTTAGCAAGTAAAAGAATTTATAAAGAAGGAAACTATTGGCTCAAAATATTTAAACTGCAAAAATCTCTCTTCAAACTGTTTTTTACCTCTTGAAGATGATTAATAAACAATTTCCTTGTAAATTTATTGTTACCTAGCATTTTCTTCATATGTGGGAAATGCATGAAAGAATTGATGTGCAGATGTGATATCAACAAATCCAATTTATCTTTTAATGACTTTACAGAGTTTTCATGCAGCTATGCTTTTGTCTTTACCATGCAACTCCAAATTTAAAGAATTTAATTTTTTAATAATGTCTTAGAGAAATCCCAAATCAATCAGACAGCCAGAGTCAGCTATTTCATCTTAATTTTCCTTTCTATCGTTCATAAATATTTTTATTTCTTCAATTAAACTCACAAATCTTGTAAGAACCTATTCTTTACTGAGCCAACGTACTTCAGTATGCAGAATAAGATCATACTCTTTATCTTCAGTATCTTCTAACAGGGCCTTGAAATCTTGGGTGTTGCAATGGAGCTACTCGAATAAAATCGATTATTTTTGTAACTATTTTCATGACGTGTTCAAATAGCAAAATTTTACAACACAGAGCTTCCTGGTGTAAAATACAATGGTAGGACATGATGTTTGAAAATAAATCATCCTTCATGCAAAGGGCAATAAATCTATTGTTTTTACTGACCATTGCTGGCGCCATATCCGTGTTTATTGCAGACAGCTTGTGCAAAGGCATATTTATTGACTTAACGTATTTTTTTAATGTATTATAAATATGCTCACCCATTGTCTGTCCTTTCATAGGTAATATTTGTAACATATGCTATTTTACTGTGGAGTTGCTAAACACCATTCTTATAATAAATGTTAAGAGTGCGGTATCTGATATATCTGTTAACTCTTCAAATTGTAGCGAGAACCAATCACATATTTCCAAGTCAGTTTTAAACTGAGTTTTTATGTCTGTTAAAATTGCATATATTCTTCTTGTGACTGTTTTATTTGACAACTGTAAGTCTTGTATTGCTGAGACAATCTCACAATTGTTAGAGAATCCAGAAAACAAATAATTGGGAAAAGTCAAAAATAGTTCCTTAAACAATATACCATCATTGAAAGGTTTCTTCTTTTTTGCGAGCACGTGAGATATTTTGATAGAAGCAATAGTGGCCTTTTTAGAATTTTCCACATATCTAGTGAAAATAGTTTGTTGTGCTGTTAAACTTGATTTTTGATTACATTTTTTTTCTTACTTCAGATTTAAGAGGATAATTCACATTAAAAGTGCCATGATTTGCCTAAAAGTGTCATTCAAAGTTATGTTTTTTCGGCACTGCAACGCTACCATCATTAAACGAACAAACACATTTATTTTTCAAATTAACGAAACAATATAATTCCTCCCAATCAGTGTTAAAATTATAGGTTCATTGTCTTTTACTTGGTCCACTCATTATAGGGCTAAAATAACTAATAGAAAAAATAATAATTGAACTACAATATAATATCAATGTTATAGCGCAAGTATGTTCTGCATTATATGCATAAATATATTAAAACAAGAACTATAACTATCTCCAAAATAATAATAGTTTATTAATAGATCATCGCTTATGAATACAATAAATTACGCACCTCGCTTTTATTCTGTAAATTTTTTTTATAAAAAATATCTAATTCGTGTTTTGTCTGACAAAAATGTCTTTTATCTAAATGTCGCGACCCGAACAGTGCAGCAATCACAATGACAACAACGTGGTTCCAGACGGGAATGCTTTTTGCACATCACACCATGTACACGCAATTCCGAAGTGACTTGATTATTACTGAAGCAATCAGATTTTGTGCCATTTGATTTGATGCCTTCGGAGTTTATCGGGTCAGTTCATGATGTTTGCTCCATTCGTTCAATTCGGGTTTTCTGCGTGTACAAGGTGTGATGTGCAAATGGCACTAGCTGTTCCAGGTTAGCGTAAATAGTGTAGTCTGGATCGATGTTAGACAAGTTGGGACAAGTATCTAACATATTTAATAAACCTTGGCAGTCAAAAAAAATTAAAACTGTAACAAATGAATAAAAATAAATCATATTTTAAATAAATGTTGATGAAAAAAGTTCTGTCTCTGTCGAATAGTGAGAGGTGGATACAGGGTCGGGAACCTCTCCTATAGACTATGCATTTAAAAAATATAAATTATGGACTGTCAGAATATTAAAATAATGATAATAATATTAAAAAGAAATTTATTTTCTATTTTAATCTTCCGATTATTAATTTAATTCGTCTGAATGAAGTAAATGAATTCATAATGACCCTAAAATCTCGAATAAAAGCCGCACCCCGTAATTTAAAATAAAATTCTACTTTTTTTTTGTAAAAGGCACGGCTTAATACGAGATACTTATATAACCATTATAATAAGCAGCAAGAGAGTTTCGTATACAAACAAGAAAACTTTAACTAGAAATACTAAGAAGATGATGGCAAAAAGCCCGCTGCAACTTGTTTTGATGTTGACAAAAGACAAATCCGGAGTTGGCGTAGAGACAACACGCTTCTTGAAGTATTAAATGCAGAAACTTGCAATGGGCGAGGAAGAAGGCTGTTTTGGCAGGAGTTGAAGGACAATATGGTAGATTGGATAACATGGCATCGATCAAAGGGTTTAAGTGTATCGATTATATCGATACAGAGTAGAGCGCGAATCCTTGCCGAAACACTGAATACAAATAAGGCTAAGATAAAAAAGGCAAGTTCCTGTTGCTGTGACAATTTTATGAGGCGATTGCGACTGACATTAAGAGCAAAAACTTTAGTGGGCCAATTATTATTTAAGGATCGGGAATTAAAAACAATTATGTTTAGACAATACCTTGCATACATCAAAAGTGCAATCGATGATCTTCATGTGGGCAACATTGACCAAGTGTCAGTAAGCTTCGACATGCTCAGTAACCATACAGTACACATAAGAAGAACTTAGAATTTGAGGATTACAACCACCGGGTACGAAAAGTTCAATTTTACGGTTGTGCTGTGCGTTACCGCAAATAAGGAAAAACTTCCCTCAATGGTGATTTTTATAAGAAAAACTTTCCTCAAGAAGCAGTCTTTTGCTGGTTGAATTCTAATTAAAGTGAATCTTAAAGTATGCGTGCTTACAAAATAATTAATGAATGGTTAGATAAAATTAGTAGCAGAAGATGTGGAGCGTTCTATAATCACAAATCTCTGCTAGTTTTGGATTCTTCCCCAGCGCATCTAACAGAAGAATTCAAGAAAAGAGTTAAGGGTCGGACAAATCTGGTTGTAATTCCCGGAGTATTGACAAAGCTGTTGCAGTCTTTGCATCTTACTGTAAATCTTTCCTTTAAATCTAAGCTGAGGGAATAATGAAATACCTGGACGGCTACTGG
>CAKKLC010006723.1:30266-51590 GCA_918559645.1 Ceratonova shasta | reverse complement strand
GCATATATACACAAGAGATGAATCAGTAAAGCGATCATCCTATAGTAAAATTTGCTTCTGGATAAAAGAGGCTTGGGATGAAGTGTCAGAAACCTGCATTAAAAACAAATTTAGATGATCAAATATTATTCATCAGAAACACAACGATACTGCTAGTGCTGACATTAAAATCATTAATTAAATTTCCGGTTCCGCAAGCGTTGAAAATATTAGCTATTTAGATTATACGTTGTATTTGATGAGCGTTTTTTTATAGATTTTATTAAACTATTCTATTCTATTTTTATAAAATGCTTTATAAAAAAGTTTATTCTGATCTCATGTATAAGCCACACCGAACTTTTTAAAAATAAAATCATCTTTTTTTCGTATAAGCCGCGGCCTATATACGAGATTTTAGGGTAACTTTTCAAAAATGATCTACATAAAAATTGACGAATATTAAAATTAAAAATTTAAAGATGCTGCGAATTTTACTATACTATTTGATTATAAATGTTTGTGTTTTTATAAAAAAATTAAATTTTAGCTGCTAAGAAAAATAAATTACATTAAGATTGACATTTTTGATTAAAAATTTTAGCTTTAATTAAAGAAAGCCACATTTGAAAGAATTATTAACGTTATTAGAAAACAAGAGAGAAAATAATGGCTTAAGTCAAAAAAATTTTCTTTTTTTTGTTATTGAAATTTGAAGTAAGAATTTATAAAACAAAAAAAATTATGTAGAAAATATAAATTTAATTTAAATAGTAGATATTTGTGATTATAGTCAATCCTTGGTGGCTGAAAAATAAAAAAAAATAGAATCGTTTTATTAAATTTAAAAATAAGTTCAAATTTTGCTTCCAGAGTATAACTTTTTATATTTGTTTACACTCGTATTTTTAAACATATCTTTTATAGTTTTTGGCCGTTAAATTTTAAGGAATGAATTATTTTAAGTTCCTCAACATTTATTTTACAGGTTTTGTATGTACTGATCTGTTATTGGCATCAACAAAGTTATCTGGAAAATTAATTACTTTATGAATATAATAATTAGAAGATAAGAACCTGTATCCTAAGCATCCATCAGATATAATAGTTTAACAACTTTGTAAATTGCTTGAAACAAATTGTTTAAGTTTCAGTCTACGTTCTGATACCATCAATTTTCTTTTATTCCTTTCACGATGAATTATGCCAATAGTTCACAAACACTGACCTCTCGAAACTCTTTCTTGGTTATTCTTACAAGTGTATAAATGAGTTTCATCAACTTCATACACACTCACTTTGATAAAAATATTAGTAATACGATGATAATTTGTAATACACAATTCATCAAATGTATTAAACCACTTTATAACAACTGTGTTCGACACACTGGTTTAAACTTCTGCAAACCTTGTCTTGAATCGATGTGTCCATGTCCAAATCAGTAACCTGAACCAAGTCAACATTACAGTTTTTTAAGTATGCTGTTGTGAAATATTCCCAGTGTCTCTCTATATGCCTTTTTCCGCAGCTAATGCGTATGTTTAGGCTTCTTCTAAATTTTCCTTATTTGTAATTCATAGTAAAAGAACATCTTGGACACGGAGTTCCACGCGGTGCCAAAATACCCCCTTTTGACAAGAAAAGTGTGAGTATCTTTGAAGGATATTGTTTCTGTTATAAAATTTCTTAAATTAATGAGACTTTATTTTTAAAATTTTTTTTAAATTATTAGCGCTCAAGGATTAATCATAAGGATATTTGTTTGTTTCTTTACTATATAAACTAATGGAAATTTGATAAATAAATTTCTTTTCAAATTTTCACTTTTATTTCTTTCGGCTAAAGAATATTATTTTATTTTTAATTTAATCTAATGAACACACAAAATATCTTAATCTTAGAAAATAAATTTATATGAAACTAGTATTCTTATTCCATTTAAATTGTTGTATTTTATAGTTGAAATATAATAAATAAACTTTTAAATAGGAAATATAGAACGTTAAATATTCGACATATTTAATAATTTAGATTCTCTAAATAATTCAAAATTTGAAATAATGTAGAACTGAATAGATGAAAAAATTACACTTTTAATATTGTAACTTTTACTAGTTATCAAAGATCAAAATGACATTATGAAAATAAACAGCTGATTTTTTTAGATATATAATTATATTTCTGTTTCATAATGAATAAGAAACCTTTAGAAAAAGTACCCTAAAATCTCGAATAGATGCCGCCACCCGTAATTTAAAATAAAATTACACTTTTTTTTCGTATAAGTCGCGGCTGATATATGATATTTTATGGTAATAAATTCCTTTTTTTTTGAAAGATTTTAATAGGAAATTAACTGGATGAAATTAAAAATCAAATATTGTATAAGTAGTTTGTCATTATCATTATATAAAAATTTTGATTTCCTTTTAGGATTTTTTTTAACACTAAAAATATTAGGAACCAATTATTTACTTATACTTTAATTTAATAATTATTCTATCAACTTGTTGCTTACAAATAACACTAACAATTATAAACCAAAATAAAGTTTGTTAATATTAAAACAAATCTAAAATGATAAATTATTCTACAAGTTTATTTATAAAAATATCAAATTCATTTGTGCTTGTTGATGTTAAATTTTTAAAATTTTTTCAATTATCAAAATTAATCAATAATATTTAGTTTAAATAAATTAAATAAGAATATATTCTTAATATAAATTTTGGCAAATTATACCTTATATCAGAATTGAATTATATTCTAATATTTGGTTTGGCAATTTAAAAAGCTTTTTCAAATATTATTTAATTTTACAATTTTACAAATAGTATCATAAACTATTATTTAATAGTTTGAGTATACCATTATACTAAAGCCAAATTTCATTTCATTTTATATTATATTATAGGCTTCTCCAATCCTTATAATAATTGTTGCAATCAATATCATAAACTTTGGAATCAATATCACAAATAAAAAAGAAGAATCAAATCAAAAATTAAAAATAATAAAAAGAACATTTTTTATTCATTAATAACGCGATTTGACTCCGCACGTAATAAATAACTTTACATTTTCTTGTAAAAGATATCACAATGTTAAGTATAAATTTCATAGAACTTTTGAGCTATCAATGTTCTCAATTCTCTTTCAGACTCCGCTTCTGCTTAGATCACATTATTTTTGTAAACAGAAATACGTTTTTCTATTGGATTAAGAAATAGCAAATACTGGAGAGGTAAAAAAAATTTAAATTAGTTTATTTCTTTGTCCTCTCGCAAATTACTATAATGATGGATTCGGGCATTATGGTGAATGAAAATAAGTGAATCAATTTACCATACTTAAGCACGAAGCATTAATTTCACGAAAGAATTGCTTAAAATTATTCACATTTACAGCGCTTTTATAATTTTATGGTAAAACATATCATATTTGTTCATGGCTGCTACAACTAAAATTTTTCAGCTTCGCGCTACTAGAATCAAGATATATGCAGACTCGCCTCTCACATGTCTTCCTTGGATCGGTCTAGTAGAACTGTTAATCCAACAATATCTATAAAGTTAAACTTTTTGTCATAGTTTTAGATTTCCTAAAGCAATATAACTAATTGCATAAGTCGTTTTTTTCTTAATTAGGATTTTGTAATTTCTTCGTTCCAGCACGAATGTTACACGTTTTAAAGTGTAATGGAACGAAGACAATACCGTATTTATTATGCTACTGGATGTCTGTACACTAAATGTTGTACGAATATATTCTACCATTTCGCATAGAGTGGCTGTACAATTTTTATTGAAAAATACTATAACGCTTTCCTTTAAAGCTCGACTTCGTTTGGGGTTGCTTAGCACCACCCATTTATCTAGAATTACTACTCCTGATGTCAAGTATTTTTTTTATGATACTATTAACACTTTGGTAATTCAAAACGTATATTCAGTTAATTGCCCCACCCAATCACCTTCGAGCGTTTTAGCAACTACGAGCTCTCTATAATCATTAAGAACATTACGTTTTTGAAAGAATAGGGCTTAAGCGACTTTTTTTTTAACACTATAATTCGTTATTCCGTTCATATCTTTGCCATTTCCGATCATCGTTTCGAATTGAGAAACTATTTTCTCATCACTTAGTGTGTTGAAGATGTGTCAAGGGTCATAGGTATGCGGAATTTTTATTTTATATTTGTTTTAATTGTTAAATTATCGTATTTTTTTAACTATAAGACTCACTATTTTACATAAAATCCTAGAAAATATAATAACCGCGCCTTATATGCCGGTTCCCCTTATACTTGGATCTTTTCTAAAAATAATTATGTATTTTTTTGTCAAAATATTAAATAAATTAAAATTTTTGTTTATATATATATTGTTTATATATATATTTTTTAGTTTAAAAGTTTAAATAAAATTGTAATTAGCCACGTGGTAATTTAATTCCAGAAATTATCTATCCTAAACTTTAAAATTTTAATTAAAATATTTCTTTAGATAATTAAGACCCCAATGAAAAGATTTTCATATACAGCTACTTTTAAATTAAAAGTGATTGATTTTGCCAAAGTACATGGAAATAGGGCAGCAGGAAGAGAGTTTTAAGTGAACGTATCAATGGTGAGGAAATGGAAGTGTATGGAGACAAGATTGCGACAGGTTAAAGGATTGAAGAAAAGCTTTCGTAACAATATTGTTAGGTGGCCACAGCTCGAGGATGTCTTAGAAGACTAGATAATATCCCAGAGGGTAGGTGGAAGAGGTGTTTCAACTGTCTCTATTCGGGCAAAAGCACTTTCCATTGCAAAAGAATTAAATATCAGTGAGTTTTTTGGGACAGCCTTCACGGTGCTTTCGATTTATGAAACGACGATGTCTTTCCATTCGTTCTTGAACTACAGTCTCGCATCAACTTCCAGAGGACTTTAAAGAAAAGTTGGATATATTTCACGCATTCTGTCAAGACAGTATAATCAACAATAAGATTCAACCCAGTCATATTGTTAATATGAATGAGGTTCCATTAACAGTTGACATTCTGATGAACCAAACAGTTGACCGCTCTGGGACCAGTAAAATATCAATCAAGACTACTGGTAATGAAAGAGAATGTTTTACTATTGTTTTATCTTACATGGCTGACAAAATAAAGTTATACCATTAATAATCTTTAAAGGGAAAACGCTGCCGCGTGTTAAATTTCCTTCAGAGGTGGTAGTTCGGGTTAATTCAAAGGAGTGGATGGATGAAAGTATGATATTGGTATGACTTCAAGAAGTTTACAGGAGAAGACCGGATGGTTTCTTTATAAAGTATAATAAATATTTATTAATATTTGATTCGATGAAAGCTCATATTACCGACATGGTAAAAAGTGCAATCAGGAGGGCTAATACAGAGATCGCAGTAATTCCCGGGTAATAAACTAAGGAGCATCAACCTCTCAATATTAGTTTCAATAGATCCTTTAGAGGCAAAGCTAAGGATCTTGCGGGAAGAGTGTATGGTAAGTGGTGAGCATTCATTTACCAAATATGGACGACAGAGATGTGTAGGATACGAGCTGATTTCTTAGTGGATTGCAGATGCATGGATCCAAGTAAACATCAAAATCATTGTGAATGGGCTTGTGAAAGTCGGTTTTATTTGTGGTAGTCTAATTGAAGTATATGAGTATGAGCAACAACTGATAGAAGCAGTTCAGGATTACAATGACTCGGCGTCAGTGATTAAGGACGTATTCAATTCTGATTCGGAAGAGGAGGTTTTTTATGGATTTGAAGAAAATGAATAAAATATTTGAATGAAATGCTTGTTTTTTAATAACGTAATTTATTGTAAATGTATCAGATAACTATTCAAAGGTTTACCTTATAAGTGGATAAATTAAGGAACTTATTAAAAAAATGAGGATGCTCCCTATAGTCCTAAAAATACGGTATGCCTATTTATTAAATCGGGCTTTTGTTTTTCCAGACTAATAATAGAATGCTTTTTTTATAATATATTTATGATATAGATTGCAACGTTTATGATATTGATCGCAACAATTATTGTATTGACTGCGACGTTAATAATAAAGATTGCAACCTCTACGATAACAATCGAAACGTTTATGATATTGATTGCAACAATTATTATAACGGATCAAAGCTTATCGCTGGTCACGATAAGAGTTTTGACAATCGGTGGTCACTGATCATGATAAGAAGAAAATTAATAAAAAATATAAGAAATAAAAGATGACGAAAAATTAGAATTTTATTAAATCAAGAATTTTGCTAAATTTTTCCACTTTGTGCAGCTCAAAAAACGTAAAGGCTGCAAGAAATCTTTCTTGTTTGTCGACTTTCACCCTTTTTCTCTTTTGAATCAAATTTTTAAAATTTGTTATTTTAAATTTCTACATTTTGAGTGTGCACACTTCAATCTCTGTCCACGAAATTGTATTTATGGCACACAGTTTCATGCATTAAAGTTTTGCTTAGAAGAGGTTTATATGCACGCTATTTATCTGTGTGTATCTGTGTTCCTTATATCACATGTTTTTATATTATTGGTATCAATGTAGCAGCACTTATGTACCTAACTAAACATGCATACCTACGTGCTGGCTCAAAGCTGCAATCTACAATCCACAACGCCAATATTTGCGTAGTTTAGCCTTTTCTACGATAGCTTGTTAAATTGTATCTGAGCTTTGTTTCGTCAACTCGTACAATGACGTAACTTCCACCCAACAACGGAAAATTTTCTTTAATGTCAATGTATATTTTTTCTTCAATTTGTTTTATGACTGTTTCAACAGTAACACGTTAAAGCTTTGTTAGCCCAAAATGTCACACAACTGTAGCTTTTGACTATAAAGCCATATAACTTTATAAATCTCTGCTGAATCTTAAAAATTTTTGCTGAAAAGGAATCTTTTCTGATGCTTATGTGGTTTTTGCGCATGCAGCATCGTACATGCATACACCACCAGCTTAGTTTATCAATATAATCATTTTTTTTGCACAATATCATACTTGTATTGCATTGATAACTTTTAATTTTCATTTTTTAGATTAACCACCTAAACATTTGTTCTTCATTATCTGTTATAAAAAATTCAAGCATTATCAGGGTTTGTGATAAGATTTGTTATCTTTTCCTATCGCTGGCCATGTGGCAAGCAATAAGTGTCGATCCACTTAAACGATTGTAAGGTTTATGATATTGATGGCAACAATTTTGATATCGATTGCAATGTTTATGATAAAGATTGCAATAATTATGATATTGATTGCATAATTATTTTATTGATTGCAACAATTATTATATAGATTGCAACATTTATGATAAAGATTAGAACGTTTAGAATATTGATTTTAACAATTCTGATAACGATTGCAACAATTATGATATTGATTACAATAGTTATTATAACGATTGCAACTTTTATGATATTGATTACAACAATTGGCAAGCCGATATTTTGCTAAAAAATTTCTCAAATTTTCGCCCGAAAAGAAAAAAAGAATAAATTATTAAATATATTTTAACTCTTGAATGAAAATAATTAAGTCAACCAGAGGAAAGAAACTTTTGATTGCTGAAGTATTTGTGTACAATTTTGATATTTAAATCAAGAGTGACAAATTATAAAAATATAAGCAGAGAGAATGCACAGAAAGGGTTGTAACCGACCAAGCAGCTCAAGTGATAGTTAAAACACAAGCGCACAACCCTGAGACGAATATACAGAAGATTTACTACATAGAACAAAAAAAAATAATGTTTCTTTAAAATCCTATCAAAAAATAGAGTCGTTTGAAGATGTATTGAGAGATTTGTACACAGAAGCGTCGGCTAAAGGAAGTTCATTACTTGGTAAATATGAAGTCATCCAGACTGTTACGAAAGAAAGATAAGGAGAAAATATGTAAAGCAAATAAATGAATACGACAATGTCCCTTATCACTCAGGAAGATAATAACCGGCAAAAGATTATTGCATCGAGACAGTGGGTTTTAAAACGAAAACTGAATCTTAATTTTGACAACAGAAAAGAACATCAAAATTTTTAACTCTTCTGATATGTGGTTAGCAGATTCAACAATTTTCTCTGCACTAAAAGATTTCTATTAGCTTTTGACACTAAATTGCGTATTTTTCAAAACGAGGATTCTAGTTTTGTATGTTTTAATGAAACATAATAACGATTTTTTGTACAATTTAATATTTTAGTATCTAAAAGAACATATACAGAAGGAACCATTACATTTTATAACTGATTTTGAAATATCACCTATTCAAGCATTTTTAAAATATTTCCCAAGCACAATATTAAACGGATGCAAATTCTATTTTTCACAGATAACTTGGCGTATGATACAAAAAACAACCTGTCAAACGCCTATAAGTCGGACCCATCAGTTTAAAAAATATTTCAGTTATTTATTAGTTTTACCATATTGTCCAATAGCTAAAATTCAGGACATTTTTTCAGTAATACATAAATAAATCGACTACATACCAGATTTTGATACAATAAAATTAATTTTTGATTATTTCTAAATTCAAAACTTAGACTCAGCATGTGCAACCTTAACAAAAAGTATAATATTTTGGTCTGGATATGACAGAGTGTTGCTAAATATGTTCACATCAACTAACAATCTTGAGGTTTGGCATCGAAGCCTGAATTCAAAGTGCATCATTGCAAACAAAAGTCTTTAAATGGCTTAAAGTCTTTGAAAAAGAAGAAAACAAGACAAATTTAAGAATTTAAGAATTTCAAATATGAAAATAGGTATCACCAATATCCATACCAAAGAACACTCAACAGCATCTTAAGGAAATATTTAAAAATTTCGAGCATTACTCTATTGTAGAGTATTTGGATGTTTTGGTCAACAATTTATATTTTAAGTCAAATGATTAAACATTTAGGTAGGATTTTTTATTTGTTTAATTTTCGGACAAAATGTCTGGAAATTTTCTGGCGAAAAAATTCGACCACATCGGAGCCGGTCAATATCGGCAGTGATTGATTGCAACGTTTATGGTATTGATTGCAACAATTATTATAATGATTACAACTTTTATGTTGTTTATTGCAATAATTATGATATTGATTGCAACTTTTAAGATATTGATTACAAGGTTTATGATATTGATTACAACTTTTATGTTATGAATTGTAACAATCATTATAACGATTGCAACAATTATGATATTGATTGTAACGTTTATGATATTGATTTCAACTTTTGTGTTATTAATTGCAACAATTATGGTATTGATTGTAACGTTTATTATATTGATTTCAACTTTTATGTTATTAATTGCAACAATTATGATATTGATTGCAACAATTATATTATTGATTGCAACGTTTATTTAATTGATTGCAACTTTTATGATATTGATTACAACGTTTATGATGTTGATTGCAACAATTATTATAACGATTGCAACAATATGGATATTGATTATAACGTTTATGATGTTAATTGCAACAATTATTATAACGATGGGAAAACCCTATACATAATTCTTAATTAATCAGATAAAATAATAATTAGTAAAAATTTTTAAATAATATCTGATTAAATGTGAATATATAGAATTTATATTTCTGTTTAAATAATTTATTTTCATTCTCATTATTTAATAGAACTGATTCAATATTTTTTTCTTAGAATGGTCGATCATATTGATAGATACATTTATATGATAAAAAAGCAACTGCTAATATACATTATTCTAAATTAGAATAAAAACTTCAATCATATATGTTGATTTAAGATATAATATTAAAGTCTAAAACTACCATTTATTGTTGATTCCTTCATGATTTTTTTTATAAAAAGTCCTTAATAGAGTAAATAAAACCAACAATTCAAACAATTTTATTAACAATAAACTAAAAAATATTTTATTTTTACTAATTTGGACTCATAAATTTTTTATATTAATACCAAGCTGACTTTATTTTAAATAAACACAACTCTTTAAAAATTAATCAACATATAGTAGAAATTTATACATATTTATTATATCAGTCTTTTATATTATGGTTTGGTACTTTTTAATTTTCAAATTGTAGCATAATAAGTTAAAATAGTAGCTATTTTTGTATTAAAAAAACATTCTTATTACAAAACCATCGATATTTCTTTAATAAAATTGACTCAATAATTGCAAATTATAATTTTAAAATAAGGTATCACCTTAAACTTGATTACTAATTTAAGACACTATATTGAAGGAAATGATGCTAATATTTTGAAAAAAATAAGAAAAATTTTATTGATAAAATTATTATAATAGAACTTTATTTTTGAATATTGTAATAAAAAATTTCACTGATAAAAGTATTTCCATGTATTTATTCTTTAGAAATAAGTTTAGTTCTTTAAACTTGTTTTATTTTATTACGGGTTAATTGATACAATTGGTTAAGAATATATTTATTCATAACTAATTTACTAATATGACTTTTTGTATTCTAATTAATTAAGGAATTGGAAATATAAACAAAAATTAGTAATTATGAACTGTAGATACTGTATTGATTAATATTAATAATCATTGATGAATCGAATTTCTTTTTACTCAATTTGAGAGTTTTAAATATTTTAAAAAGCTATAATATTATTATATTTCAATATTTATTTAAATAATATCCTTAATGATAAATATAAAAGGGATTTTTTGTAGTTTCTATTACTTATGCAAGATTTACCCTTTAGATAAGTTTTTTCTTAAAAAATTAAAGTTCTCATACCAGTCATTTTAGTTTGATAAATAAACTTTCATTACTAATGGTCTCATCAATTATTTTTTAATAATGTTTTAAACTACCTAGAATAGTTTACATACTTTTTTGATTCAAAAAAGGTTATATTTTTACATTTTATTTACAGATTAATTTATTGCAAACTAATAATTCAACTTTTATCTCCTATTAATATTAAACCATTATAGATAAACATTTGTAATTTTCTTGGATTATGATACCTGTAAAACCATAACTATTAATATTTGATAGTTTATAATCAAACTCCGATCATTGTTTTTTTTATTTAATAATATATATATATAAACTAGTAAAATTTGTCTATACAGTATAAAACATGATCAGGATGATAAAATTTCTTGAAAAAAGTGCAACCTAAGAATTTATATTAAGAGAAGCCATTAAAAATGTCAATTTTAAATTTTAAGCAGAATATAATATATTCATCAGATATCAATTGTAAGCTTGAAAGTAAAAATAATTAAATTTTAGATATAACTTAAGATGACAATAATTATATATATTTTAATAGAAATAATATTAGTTTTTATTAATTTGATCATGTGTTTTATATAATTATTAATTAATGATTTCTTTATTTGAAAAAATAAGGATGACATTCTGGATATTTAAATATATTTTTTTAAATTAATTAAAGGTTTTTTTAAATCTAAAGCACTCACAGATAATTAGATTAATTTTTTAAAAGAAAATAAAAATAGATTATAAAAGATAATAAGGAAAACAAATAGTGTTATTCACATCAAAATACACTTTCAAAAGTAAATGAAAGTTGATATTATTTATCAATTCAATTTTATCATCACTCTTCAATATTTTTTTTATAATTTAGTAACCTTTTAATGTAATTCTATTAAAAGAGTTATGATTTTAAAATCTTAAATTTTATTTTTTCATTGATTTCATCAATTCATAAATTATCTTTATTCATTCAACTATCATCAGTTTCAATTTAGCTATATCCTTTGTTACTAAATAAATATTTATGCACTATTTTATAGCTTAAAATTTGTATATTAGAATCAACTGAATTATATTGCCCTAAGTATTTGTAACAAATCACATTTCCAAGATTTGCTTACAAAAATTACTAAGAAAATAGTAAATTTTACTCAATACTAAATAAATATGTAAAAATAGACAAACAATTTTGTTTAATTTAAATAAATGATTGGTATATTAATATTTCGATCATAATTAAAAGGAAAATTTCTAGAAAGGTCTAGTGAAAGCTCTAATGATCAAAAAGATCGTCATGACAATTATAATAATAAATTCTTAAATATCAATAATAAAAACTGTCAGTAAATAAACAAATGAACGTGTTTTGAAAATTTTAGAGAAAATTAAAAAAATGTAAAAGATAATAGCTTTTCCAAAAATTTACTGTTCATGTTTCAACATAACTAATATAGCAGTAATCCTTTTACCATTGCATATCGAATGTTTCCACATGATTAAAAATCAAATAATCAGTTTTACATAATCTTCAAATTCCACACATTTTAGACAAATAATATTTAGATCATTACCAAACACCTTCTATATTTTGTTTTTGTATTTCTTTGTTGTAAGGATCTACTAAATAAATTGAGTGGTTGATTGTTAGATAGTTAATTTCATCAAAACTTCTCACAGCTAGCAAAAAGGCTCTCCATGCATCAGTAACTACTGTAGTTATAGGCAAAATATACTCTTTAATAATTGATATTATAGTTTTGATATTTCTATTTTCTACTGGGACTATGAATACGTTTCTTGACTTCTCTCTATAGCACCAATAAACTACTGTTGATTTAAAATTCTACCTAAGCTATATTTTGGCCGATTTCAACTATTTTCTGAATATAATCAGTAGCAATTACTCCAATTTGAACACTGTTGTTTCAAACATCAAGGCACATTGATTCGTGGATTAAATGAATAGATAACTCATAAGCGATATCCAAATATTTGGAACCATAAAAACATTTATAAAAAAGTTTTAAAAATTGTAGTGAGAGCCAATTAACTTTTACAAACCCAACGGTAAAAATCAATACATTTTTTTCCAAAAACAGAGAAAAATTAGTTTGAACCCGCAACGTTCACACAATTGTTCATTTTTTAAAACTTAAAACTTGCTAAAAGATTCATTGTCATGATCGCATACAAGAAATTATAAGTAAGATAGGAATATGTAACTGTTAATTCCATAATTTGATCAGAATTGTAGATTTTGTGATTGTTTTCTCGTTAAAAGAACTATTATTTTATTTGTATTAATGTTCAAACACACTTGAATTTGTGCATTCATCAAACTGTCTCTGAAATATTACTTTAAATCTATTTATAACAAAGATAATTCAAATATTTTTATTATTTATTTACAAGTTACTTAAAAAATTTTTCTAAAAATGTAAAATAACTTGAAACTTTATTTCATCAAGAAATAAAAGAAATTTTTAAATTATCATTTGTTTTGAAGCAATTTCCTATTTTCTGATTTTAAATTGTGACTTTATAAAATAGTTTATAATAAATATTGGATTCCACTTGATTTTTATATAAATACACCTTAAAAAGACATACATTACATTTCTTTATAGCAAATTTTTTTCAAGTTATAATAGAGATGGCTACTTTTATTTTAATAATATCTAATTATTAATCAAAATAACCGATAACGGGGTATTTCCTTATGTTTATCTACATTAATAATTCATATTTTTCGATATTTGTTTAAAACGATTTTTAACCTACCAAACAATATAATAATAAATAGATTTTAATGTTTTTTAACAAATTTCTTATTTTTCTCATACACTGCAAAAATTTTAGTGAAAAATTTTTAATTTAAACTTATTATTAAAGACTGAAAATTATGAGTACAAACATCAGTTATCGCTTCAAAAAAGTTTAAATTTTATTTCAATAATAACTAACAAGAGTTTTATATATTTTAATTTTACAGCGATTGATCGCTATTTTTAATAGTTCCTCAGAAATTATTCTCATTAATTAGGATAAAGTGAATTCGCATAATGATTTCTCATAACTTATAAGTACCCTAATAATAGCCGAAACGATATGTCTACTATAAAAAAACATATATTTTTGTTTTCCGGAAATCAAAGTTTTATTCAGCTACCACACCACATATGGTTTGCCTAGTTTTATTGGATTGTGCTAATAATGAATTTAAACGTTCTCATTCAATCAATAACAAAAATACATTAGCGTTTGCAATATAAGTCTTGATGGATTAATTGTAATTATTTTCATTTTATTTAATGAACAAAAAGTCAAAACATTTAGACATCCAATATTTAGTTTTTAAATGTTTACAAAAAATAATGGGTAATGTATTAATTTGGTGAGAGGGGGACAAAAAATTTCAAAAAGAAAAAAAATATTTTATTACATTAATTAATGAATCATACCTAGCAGATGAACTTTTCAATTTTAGATTATAAATATATTCAAATTATTTTAAACAAGTAATTATATCATCAAATTGTGATTTTTCTTGAAAATGTATTTTAGACTTCTCTACAACCAGTCGTTACTATTTAATAATTCATTTTTATAATTTAAAGTTTCATGCAAAAATCCTTTTGCATCTAAACTAATATATCCTTTCCATTTTCAGTGTAAATTGTTGACCAAATTTTAGCATTTGAGCTAATAAAGACTGGCAAACATCTTTAGTTAGTCTTCTAGTAATCATCAATTTTATTTTAGAAGTTGTTATGCTTATCATAACTATGAGCCAATACTGTTGCTCTTTAACTATTCAGCCTTGGTTATTTTCAAAACTCTAGATAAGCGTTTGATTGACCTTAGATTCATCAACATTATCATTCAATTGAAAGTTATCACTTTCAGAACTAGCTAAAATAATTTCTCTGAGTTTTCTGAAGTAAGAAGCAACCGTGTTCGCGTCAATATTATTTTCTTCTGCTGTTTTTCTCACTTATTTTCTATTATAATAAAACATCATCAAGTCATAAACTGTCTTGATATTCAAGTTTCCTACTTCAAAAATGCTATTATTGAAGATTAAAACAGTCTTTCGACATATTGGCTTATTACATCGTAGTCTCAAGTCCAAACGGTGCCTGATTTTGCCTTATTCTAAATTAAGCTTACCATAAAAAAGGACATTGTATATAATCTATTTTTATTAGAGCACGACAAACAGTAAAACTAAATGCTTCCTCTTCGGTAATAGTTTCATTAATGATATCTCTTTTTTCATTTTTAGCGTTTTTCTTCGTAAAAAAAATAAAATGTAAAAATTTTTGCCTCCCTTTAAATTTATACATTACCAAATAATCTTTTCTTATAAAAATCCTTGTCATTTTTGATAAAAGATCATTTTCTCTAAATAAATAATTTCACGGTAAATTGATCTTGAACAATTATTTTGTTTCAAAAATTTGTTAAAGATACGACTTTTTACGAAACTTATACGATTCGTTTTTTAAGAAGATTAATATTTTAATCACTTGTTGTTGGTTGAAATTGTAATAAATTCTTCGAAATAGGAAATTTATTTTGTTTTAATGATTTTTTAGGTATTCAATTAAGATTCATGTTGAATGTGTTTAGATCAGTCGATATACTTCATTTGCATAGAAGACTATTTTTTCTATTTGATTTTATGTTTAATAATCTCGTACAAGCTGTTTTATGGATTATGTAAAAAAACCATACGGCTTATTTCTTTACACGATACTAAATAAAGTTTGAATGATATAAAGTAAAATAATTTTTTAAAAAAAATTCTTATTTGAATTAAAACGTGCAGAAGACCCCATGAATCTAAGAGAATTGAAAGGGAGATATTTAGTTTTGCGCTGAAACGAAAATCTAAAGAGAGAAATGGCATGCAAAATACGCTAATATAACATGAAACTTTACAAAGCGACAAGTTACGCCAACAAAGTTGCATGGTGATGCACCAAAAAGTACTGTATCACGAGATACAAAAGAGTTTTTATAAAAAGAGGGTAATTTCTTGAAGGTTAGTGTTAAAGTTATAAAATGATAATAAATGTCTTGTTAAAGTACAGTGCGGCAACCCAAAAAATAGCGTTTGGTGAACTAGCTGGAGTTCCAATGCCAACCTTAAAGAAAATATTCAAAATTTTGCTTGGGAGGAAGAAAGTAGAGAAGAAAAACTTGAGCAAGCTAGAGGGACCTAGTTGCATTCTGCAAATAGATTAGACAAAGTTAAACTTTCAGTGTAAATCTCATTATGGCCGCAGTCCATATAATAATACCTAACAATAGTATTAGCTGAGATTAGGAACCCTATAATTAGAATAATGACCAAAATTTTATCGTGTAAGAAAGCATCAACCATTATACTTTAAATTTTAGACACAGTAATTAAAGCAAGTGAGACTCACAATGATAAATATAAAAGTTATTTGTCACTAACTCAAAATTGATATATTTACAAGGCAGTATGTCATAAATATCATTTTATAAACTAAGAAAACCAAAGTTATACTCAAAATGTTAAGGCGATTGAAAATTGCATCAAAAGTGAAATCAAAAGACAAAGGAAAGTCACAAAATATCAAATGAAAATTTTTTTAACTGGATTTACATGGAAATGTAATAACCATTGCAATATTTTTGATAGTCTAATAAGAATATTAAAGTTTTTATCTTTGATTTTTTTTAATTTAAAGTTGTTTTCTATATAATTTGTATATGACATTTTAAAATAATTTTATCATGGTATTTTATTTTACATAATAATAAGTTATTTTTACATGATGCCTTGTCTAGCATTTTATTACTTGATTCGTATTAAATATCAAACATAAAAGCGTTAAAAATTTTCTCAGAAGATAAAGTTGCTAAATCATTTAAAAATATTTAAATAAGAAAAAAATTCCGGTTTAAATGCACTTAAATACCTCTGAAGTCCGAATCCATAAAAAAACACTTTTTTATTTTTTTTTTTAACTACGTGAAATAATTTATTCTAGCCTTTATTATATGTATTAGCGATTCCCAAATTCTAACTTTATTCTGTCTACGCCATATAAATTCAAACAATCTTGTTTGTAATTTTCTTTTGACTCTACATCTCAAACATACTGATATTTTAACCCCGTTCCATGTGCCTTCAATAGTATTGGTATTCTTTCCTTCAAATCTTTTTAAAACTACTACTATGATTAACCTAATGATGAATGGAGTTTTGATTCTTTTTAAACTTGTTATAATCCTTCCATAAGTCAGTAATAACTATTAAATTAGGGTGCACATGTTTTAATATCAGATCATTCAAAGTATTTGCATCTTTGATCCTAAAAAACTACAGAAAAAAACCTCCTTTCTGGTGTTTTTCAGACATGCAAACCCAGAGGTATTTGACTGTTTTAAAGCCGAAAATTCCTAAACTAAATTTGATAAATAAACAAATTTTTGTTGTTCACTTTCAGGTCATTTTTGTGATTTGACATAGAATGAATAAATTTTAGTAAATAACGGGTGAAACCATAACATTTTTATTAACTGGTCAACAAAATTTAGTATTTTAGCTGTAATTATGTTAAAAATGGTATTTATTATTAAATACACCAAGGTTCAGTTTTTATATGAAGTTTTGATAATGTATGAATTTTTGGGGACAACGATTTTCAATAAGAAAAAAATATTAAAAATAAGATTTTATTGCATTAACTAATGATACATACCTAGCAGACGAAGTTTTATAATTTTAGATTATACATATACTCAAATTCTTTAACGCAAGTAATCAGATGCTTCAGTCATAAACTGTCCTAATATTCAATTTACCTACTTCAAAAATGATATTATTGAAGACTGAAACAAGTTTTTCGACATCTTTGCTTATTAAATCGTAGTATCAAGTCCAATTTGTGCTTGATTTTGCCTTTTTTTTAAATTAAGCTTACCATCGCATAAAGGAATTGTCTAACATCTATTATTATTAGATCACTACGAACAGAAAAATCAAATTCTTTCTTCTCGGTAATAGTTTCACTAATAATTTCTCTTTTTTTTTTCATTTTAAGCGGTTTTCTTAGTAAAAAAATAAAATTAAAAATTTGACCCACAATATTCATACATTACTGACATTTGTTAAAATTTCTAATAGTAAAAAGTTATATAAAACTAATTTATTTGCAATATTTAAATCTAAGATCAATTAAAGATTCTTATCATTATTTTTAATTTTTCCAACTTAAAACGATTTATTATTTTTAAAACTAAAAGTAAAAAGAATCTACTATAGTTTTATCAAGATATAATAATTTTGAAATAATGCAAAAACCTATATTTGATTAAGTAAATTTTTTTTTAAATTTAACCATCTTTAAAGCTTTCATAAAAAAAACCAACAGTTTTTTTTCGTTATGAAATAAGATAATATTAATTGCTTAAAATTTTACCATCTCAATTAAGGAGTAGTAATAATGTATTCAAATTATAACTCAATTCTTTCATATTAATAATAAAAATGGAATTTAAGGATCCTTGAAGAAAAATTAATGTTTACAATTAAACGTTTATTATTTAATTTTAATTAAGCACTTATATTAAAACTCATCATGTATGAAATTGAGCCTCATATAAGGAATTTTGAACAAACTTTAAAAAATCCCTAAATTTTTGTTTGCAACCTCTATCATAAATCAATTCTTATCATTTGTCCTTTGTGTACCAGTCAAAAGCTAAAATTGCTTTATATAACAATCATTATGGTTCTTTCTTTTCCAATAAATATATCTTAATTCTTAAATTTATCATATTTTATAAGGATTCTTGTTTTAAAAAGCAAAAAATTATAGTGTAAGATTCATATAAATTAAAACACCTTTTATTTATAAAAATCAGCAATAAAAATTAAGGGATAATTATTAATTGAAGTTATAAAAACATTAAACCGCTTTCTTTTTTTATTTTTTATTACCATAGAAACTGAATAAGAAATTCAAAATGTTGCTCCTGTTTATTACCTTTGTATCATCGTAAGAATTCTTTTAATTTATATCACAATCCCTTTATACACGTGTATGAGACTGGATTTTCCGGATTTACAAAGTTATACACTGTGATTTACCGTATAATGTCCAAATTGAATAATTGTGTAAAGAACGTTACTGTATGTCCTCCAATTGTTTTTATAAATTATTATGCAATCAAATTTTTGCAAATCACATATTTAATTGTATCTATGTTTCGATTTTCATCTTGGAATATAAATGTTTTTTATTACCTTTTTTTTTAGCTATCAACCACCGCCATTAATGAGTCTACCAGTGTTATGTTTTCTTATAAAAAAAGAGATTTTGGATCAATTGCGGTTTTTCCACCAACGGGGGGAAAAAACGCGATTGATAATTTTAAATTCGAATTGATTAAAAAAATTATAATTTTTCTAATCCTTGAAATTTTTTTATCCATAATGCGTCCAACTGTTTTTACTCAGGTAATTGAAAGATTATGATTGGGAAGTATTAAAAGCGTAATTGAGTACCTGCAAAAGAAAGGAATTTTAATTAATGTCTACATTTGTCAATTTTGTTTTTGTAGCTGCAATTTAGTTCCTTATACGAAAAATAAAGATTGCTAGGCTTTTCGTTGTATGACCAGAGGTTGTACAGCGTATAAATAATACAAAAGTGTAAGAGAAAAATCCATCTTTGAACGATATAAATTTTGTTTTAAAACAGGAATAAAATTGTTGTGGAAATGGACACTTGCACAGACAGATGTGGACATACGTCAAGAAATTGATGTTCATGAAAAGTCTTAATTGACTTTTTTGATGATCTAAGATTACGTTGTGTTGAATATTTCAAATGTAATCCTATCCCACTCGTTGGACCGGGTGTTATATGTCAAATAGATGAAAGTCTATTCAGGCATAAACCCAAGTACCATCGAGGTAGGGCAACAGAGTCTACAATATAGGTATTTGGTATCGCTGATACTTCTTTTTGCCCATTTAAAATTTTTATTACAATTGTACCTGATAGAAGTGCTCAAACACTTTTACCTTTTATTCAAAGTGTTTGCCGGAACGGAACAATTATACATAGCGATAAATGGGCAGCATATAGAAATATTGTCTCTATGGGATCTAAACATATGGCAGTCAATCACAGCCTTCATTTTGTTGACCCAGTTTCCGGTGCTCATACGCAAAATATAGAATCTTGTTGGGCAAGGCTGAAGCAAATAATAAAAAAGAAGAAGGGTGTTCTTTTCTTGGGGACAAATTAATGTTGTATTTAAATGAATGGACGTGGAAAACAAACGTTTTTTAATAACGACTGGGATGAGCTTATAAATTTAATTAAAATTTAATTTTATTAATTAATTTATTATTTATATTAAATTTATAATTTTTATTTAATATTTTATCACACGTTCTTAATACTTTAATTGGGGGTACGAAATTGATTTTACCGGGCGGAAAAAACGTAATCAATCCAAGATTTTAATTGATCTCTACAATTTTCGGCGATCCATCAAGATTTATGCTACCAATTTGCTCACTTAAATCAGCAATAAATTCAAATATCACTTCACGAATGAAACTGCAATATTTGCCAACTGTATTCCTGTTTATTTTCAATTTATAACCTATAAAAAAATAAGTAAATCCATTTAAATAATTATATGTTCTTAAAAATTATTTTAAAATCAAGTCTAGATCCTTCAAAGAAACTATTTAAACTTAAACTCTTTGATGTTTTACATAGGTTAATACATCCAAAAAAAAATCAATCTTTTGAAGCCTTACGAACCTTATATATAAGATTGTTTAAAGGAAAATACCCAGTACATAAACTTTCATTTGATATGAGTCTTGTTTCAACAAGAGACTTATTATGGGAATATGGTTTGTCGTAACCAGGTCTAAAAATCTTTCAGTTATTCTCAAATCCATCACTATCTTGTTTTAAATAAGTTTATTTTCATCCAAAATTCTCTGTGGGCCGTTTCTTCTTGCCATTTTGAGGAGTATTTGTTTTAAATCAAATGCGTTATAAATGGTGTAAACCTAGTATTTCGGGATCAGCGATTGTAGTTGATTTAAAGTTTTTGACACAATTTTAGATTTAATTAAAATATAATTTCGAAGTTTTTTCTATTTTTCTTACTCTACAATCTTAATTTTTTTTCCTTATCATTAACAGGGATCATCGATAATCAAAAGCCTTATCGGGATCAGCAATAGTAGTTGTTCCGTATTTTGTTTATAGAAAAGCTTAATAAAAATAACTTAAAACAGATTGCGCTTTTTTGAATCAAGGATACATCTTACCTTTAAGGTTGATTTTTATAAATGATCTATAATAAAGATAACTTGATCTATTTGATATAATAATAAACAAATAATTGAAAGAAATTCTTGCTAGAAACAACAATTAAATAAAACTCCTGTAAAATACTTTCTATATTATCCTTATTATAATTTGAAAAATGCATACGGATATTTCAGCGCCAGGATTTTCCGGATATTTCAGCGACGAAATTTCAAAAAAACTG
>CAKKLC010006723.1:0-30250 GCA_918559645.1 Ceratonova shasta | reverse complement strand
TAATATAAATTTTAATTAAATTTCCAATTAAAAATCAGGTTCATGCTTTTAAAAATCACGGCAATTTCTAAATATCTTTCATTTTCACAAGTCATAAGTAATTTTTCCTCCTTATAAAAATTTGTTCTTAATTCCGAATAGTTAAAATTCATATACTGGGCAAACTTAAGGCTTAAAATCTCTACTTTCTCTTGCAAACAAACAATGAACCTTCCGATATTGGGATTTGGCAGCTGCATGTGTAAGTTTATCACTCTATGCCAAGCTTCAATGCTATTTGTTGTTCAAGGAATCCTATTTAAGCATCTTGAATAGGCAGACCAAAAATTGATATCAAAACGAGAAGCTTCTCCAATTTCACCTAAATAAATATCTCTAAAATATAATAAAAATTCTTCAAAAAAACTTTCCAGGCTGTTAGAAGAAATATATCTTAAAATGTATGCATACGATTCATGAACACGAATCGGATTGATATATGGGAAATTTATGAACATTTTAAAAGTTTCATTTATAAGTGGATTTTCTTTATATTCTGACGTTAATCCCAACATTTGTATTTTTCTATATAGAGACTGAGCATAATAATATGTGCAGCCAAAAACTGAACAGCTATCTTTAAAGACAGACAATACATTTTTTAGAGCGACTTCAAAATCTACAATGACAATTTTGGGATTGAATAAAGCATTATCTTTCAAGTAATACATAATTTTCTTATAATTCTTCTCACTTTCATTGGACATTAATACAAATACTAGTGGATGAAATTTTTCAAAAATATATCCTTGTATAGTTAATAGTTGGTAGAAAGATTGCGGTGAAGTTTTAAATGTGCCGTCAATTAAAAACACAATGGTTTTTTCAATATATTTCTTAAATTCATAACTATAGAAGATGACATATCGATCTTCAGACTGAACTAATAAATCAAACTGCAAGAATTGATCATCATTTAATGATTTTTGAAGAATCATCGGTATATCATGTATTCCGTTTGTCAAATAGCCATTTCTTTTATTCTTTTGCTCGTTTGAAAAATGAAGTATATTTTTATTATAAGGAAAATGAGCTAATACAGCGCTGGGTAACCTGCTTGTTGCGTTAGTTAAAGATTGGCGAAAAGGCTCATTTGTGCTTTTTAATGTTTCTTTTAGTTTCTTGTATTCAATAATAGCTAATCTTTTAGCTTCTGGTTCACTACATGTATGATTTGCACTTCTAGTTATTTTTAAATCGACGTTTAATGATAGGCTTCTTTTGCATTTTGCTTCTTTGCATCTCCACCTTGTTATATTATATTTCCTTTTGTCTTTTCTATAAATATAGTTATCTAAAACCAACAGCTCTTTTCCTCTTTGAGATAAAATAAAATTCATAAAAGGTGAAATTAAAAATAACAATAAAATCTGTCGCTGAAATATCCGATGATTCCTAGCGCTGAAAATCGGATATTTCAGCGCGCGCTGAAATAACCCGCTGCCGAAATTCTTGCTAGAAACAACAATTAAATAAAACTCCTGTAAAGTACTTTCTATATTAACCTTATAATTATTTTAAAATATATTTGTACCAAGATTATATACTGAACTATTTTGGATTTATTTTTGGTGGAATTATGCCTAATTCGATGATTCTATATTTTTACATTATTCTGCATTTATAAACATTTAAAACTGATTAAAATATTGTTGTTTCTAGGTTTTGTTGAAAAAATTAAATAATTCACTATAAAGCGACATTTAATAATTTTTTACAATTTTTTCTTTTTTTATATAATTTACACGTTTAAATAACCAGAGTAGGAAATGATTAAAATAACAACGTATTGATATGTCACTAAAGTATTATTAATGAAATATTAAGATATTTCCTAGAAATCAGTCAAAAATATTTAAAAAAACTCTATATTGTGGTGCTTTATAAATGATATTCCGGGAGAGTGTTTCCCAACATGGGCATAGACTTTTTCGGAAATAACACAAGTTTTTAATTGTTTCTATTTTATTATAATATTGATGGGAAAAGTATTGATTTTTTATACTATTTTAACTTTTATACATTTACACCATGTTTCTATAATAATTTTTTTATGTGAGGAGAACTCGAGGGTTTTTGATGGTTTAAGTATTTTTTATGACATATGCTTGGAAACACTGTACTGGATAGTTTTTTTATACTTATAATACATCTTATTAACATAAATTTATTATAATATAACAACTTTATCATTATAAGAATCATATAATTTAAAAACCTTAAAAATTTATACAGATTATCTGTTTTAAATATATCTACATAAAATGTGAGTACAAAAATCGATACAAGTATGTTTTAATATTTAAATAACAAATCTTTACGATTGTTCAATCATTGATTGTATATATTTACAATTTATATAATTAATTCTTTGTTTGTTCTCGTCATAACTAATTATTATATTTTTGTTCTCAAGCCATTCAATTAACATATCTTCATCTGTAAACCCCATATCATTAATCAATACTTGGAAAGATACTACTGGATAATACCTAATTTAAATCAATAATTTACGATTTTATTATTTGCTTCAGAGAGTTTATTCTTTCCCTTTCAACAAAAAAGTCTATCAATACTGCATACTTTTTATAGTGTAATTTCTTATAAAATTGAAAAAATAAAAAATAGTTTTCTTTTATCCAAGAGTCATATAATTCCTTAATATAACCTAGATATTCGTATTCCACCTTTTCTCTTTCAAGTTCTTTTAACAACATCAATATATCTAAAAATATAAAAAAAAATGGACCCATGTTACTTCTTGTATACATGTAATATAAAAATCTGTAGCACTGAAATTCCAACTTGTTTCCAACAAAACCTTGATTGTACAAATTTCTTAAGCAATTTTGACATTGATTAAATTCAGTTATATCTCCCTTAATAATTTCATTTTCATTTTACACACTTCAAGGCTATTTTTGCATGCTTTTCGTAAACTTTGATTACAAAGTCGTTTTTCAGCCCTTGAATCTTTAAATCAATCAAAATAAATACAGTTATATCCTGGCGGATAGACTTTAATTGTTCACAAATATAATGATAATCCTCATTATTCTTGTAGTTATTCAACACAAAGTTTAGACTAATCCTCAATATATGAAGTGGACGAACATTGGATGGATCTGGTGCAGTAGTAAGTCTAAGGTAAGACCTTTCAAGTTGATTTGAGGTTCCAATAATTTGACTTTCAAAGGGAACAGGAATTTCTTCAGCAGGTATGATTTCTATTTTAGAGAGCGATTGGGTGAAATTTGTTTCATTAAAGCGGTTCTTGCGTACTGATTTGTTCTCAAAGTCCTTAGGAGTTTCTTTAAAATCTAATGGTTTTATGGGCTTTTTCTTTCCACTTTTCCTTCTACTGGCAGGCAAATTATATTTATTCTTTAAACTAAACATTTCAACATTTCTTTACTCTGGCACAGGATAACTATTCCAGATAATATCATGAGGTAACTCGTTTCTATTGTATTTTTTTATTAGGTCTTTAAGATAAATATCCATTTTTTCTTCTTCTAGTCGGGAATAACAATTATCGTAACATTTGGACAAATATTTCCTTTAAAATATAAAAGTTTCAACTTTAGATCCAGAGGAACCTTCGGAAACTTTTTAGTTACGTCATTTACATCCACGAATCCCTCTTCAACAGTAACATTTGGAGTTTCTAAAATATTCGTTACAATAATCATACCTTTCTTTCTAGTATTAAATGAAGTTTTACTATTTGATGCATTTAGCATGTCCATAGGATTCCTACGAGCAAGTGGCACATTGAAATTATTACTATTTGGAGCACAGTTAATTTTTTGAAAGTATGAAGTGTAAGATACTGCCGGTTCGTTAGGCCTAACAGGACGATTGTATATGTTGTTATTTGTAATCATTCTATTTTGAGGAAAATATGGATAGAATTGTTGAGGATTTTGATAATAATAGGACCACTGTGACATGTTTGTTTGTTGCTGTGTGTTGACTTCTGGAAATGGAGATGGTTGAGGAATATTTAGATTTTTTCTGATAAGATAATTATAAAAATACTTTTCCTGATTTTGGTTTTCATTGTTTGGACCGAAATTCATAATTTAACAATAGTCGTGAATCTTCGTAAAAATTATAGTTTTGTTTTAAGTGGTAAATTTTTAGCTATGATCTTAGCATGATAACTAGTATTTATATGAAATAAATTTGACCATGTTATAGTTATAAAATTAGATAACAAAAATTAATTTTAATCTGAGAAACATGTTTTTAGTAATATTATTAAATTTTATAAGTTGACTAATATTTTTTTAATGGTTTTATTATCTAACAAATAAACATTCTATTTTGGAATTTGTTAATTCCTGCGTACTTATAATTATTTACTGAATATAATAATTTGATCAAATTTTAGAAACCTCATATATTAGAAAATATTCCAATAGAAGAGCTTTACTATTTGTAGCAGAAGACAATAAAACATTTTCTTTTGTATAGTCTTGAATTTTTAAGAAAATTTATTAGTTAATTTTTTTAAAGAATATATATGAAAATTATAAACAATTGTAATAATAATCGTTTTTTTTGGTTTATGACCCAAAATGGTCGCGGAGATTGATTAGGATGAAATCTGACGCAGGGAATGGCAGCGGGATATTTTAGCGAGCGCTAAAATATCCGATTTTCAGCGCTAGGAATCATCGGATATTTCAGCGCTAGGAATCATCGGATATTTCACCGACAGATTTTATTGTTATTTTTAATTTCACCTTTTATGAATTTTATTCCATCTCAAAGAGGAAAAGAGATGTTGGTATTAGATAACTATATTTATAGAAAAGACAAAATGAAAGATAATATAACAAGGTGGAGATGCAAAGAAGAAAAATGCAAAGGAAGCCTATCATTAAACGTCGATTTAAAAATAACCAGAAGTGTAAATCATACATGCAGCTGCCAAATCCCAATATCAGAAGGTTCATTGTTTGTTTGCAATAGGAAGTAGAGATTTTAAGGCTTAAGTTTGCCTAGTATATGAATGGTAACTATCCGGAATTAAGAACAAATTTTTATTAGAAGGAAAAATTACTTATCACTTGTGAAAATGATAGATATTTAGAAATTGCCGTGATTTTTAAAAGCATGAACCTGATTTTTAATTGGAAATTTAATTAAGATTTATATTATAATTTTTATTTAAGTATTACTTTATTTTTGTATTAAAGTTTTTTTGAAATTTCGTCGCTGAAATATCCGTATGTGGTAATAATAATATTTTTTTTGGTTTATGACCAAAAATGATCGCGGAGATTGATTAGGATAAAATCTGACGCAGGGGAATGAAAGAAACTTTATTATTTATAGTTAAACACACAGATTGAACACAAGAGGCCATTTGGGCCAATTGCCAATCTACTTGTTGGAGCATCTACTAAACGAGGAAGTCAAGATCGTTTCGCTGACAGTGGAGTTCTTTGCCAGAGAAGTGCTGTACGAATCCCACATACCGGTGCTTTATCATGTAATGATAGGATATTCAAGTACTGGAACGAGTATCGGATGGACGAACGAACAGCTATATCTCTATTAGATGCATCGATCCATTTTATTTGCAGGAGGATTCTGATAAACGATGTTGTAGAAAATAATTTGGACTAACTTTTATCTGGAGTTTAATGTTCCTTTTGGTCATATTAAATGCTTTGGGGTGTGATGAGATGTAATTTAATAATTTTCCTAACTTAGTATTAGTATTATATTATTTGGAGAGTAATGTTCATTTGGGTAGTATATAAGGTGTTTTATGTTGTAGAAATATTGAATATTAACAATAAAAAATAAAGTTTCTTTCAGACCTCTGTGCCAAATTTCACAATAATCACTTTCGGCGACCATTTTGCCCTTTATTCGTTTTTTTTTAGTTACTAAACTTTTATATACTCTCTTTTTAGCCATAAACAATAATGTTTTTATTTCCTATAAATTAGACTTGGATGATAGATAAGGACAATATCTTTTATTTTACTAGACCTTGACTTTCTATACATAATTTTGCATTGGTTAAATATTAGAAACTATAAATGGTTTATTTCATCACTAACCCTTGATTTCTTGGGCCCTAGAAATGTCATTGGTATAGAAAAGTATTAAATTGAAAATATCATTCTAAAATGTTGGACCAAGAATGTGTAATTCAAAAATTAGTTTCATCTATGTACTTAGTGTCTAGATACTAAAATTATAAAACCTAAAGCTTGATTGGTTTCATTTAATCAAAATGATCAAAAAGTATGTATGACAAAATAACCTTTATGAGAACGGATATATACTATGCTTCCAATCACATAATTCATTAAGAGAAAAACTAATAAAAATGTAGAAATCAAATTATTGTAACTATTGAACCACACTTGATAGCTATCTTGTTTTAAATAAATAACAATATTTACTGGTTGGAACCATAAATTAAAATAATCTTAAATAAAGTTAATTATGTTAAATATACTAGGTGATAATAAATGTATTATTAATGGATATTAAAGAAATTTGACAAAAATCATATGATTTGAGTGACCGAATTATTTAAGATTATCTTCGATATAAATAACAACTTATTATCCTACAAGAAAATATTCATTTTTACATACTTAATACAGTCTGACCTATAAATGGGGAAACCCCAGATTACGGGGAAAACCTGCATTTTAGGTAAATTTTTGTTATTAAACAAAATTAAAAATTTGCGTAGAAAAAAACTCAGGGGGAATTATGGAAAGGATTAAAAAAATAATAAAAAATATGGGACGAAAACTTAACAACAAAACCAAAATTTAGATATGTTAATTATTAACCAAGCAAAGTATTACAGATCGCAAAATTTGTGATAATTTTCAAATATCTAAGAAAGCTTTGTATCGAATTAAATGGCAAATGATCAGAATTCTTTAAAAGAAGTATGCGGATAATTCTGAAGCGGACAAAAGTAGCCTTAATTATGCTATTTATGATAGTTTTTGTCGATTGAGGGAAAAAATATAGCCATAAGTGGTCGCATTCTAAAAATAATTGCTTTAATGGTCACTGAAAACCCTCATTAAATGAACTTTAAAGCCTCGAACGGTTGATTATTTAGATTCAAGCAAAATTATGAAATAAAATTTAAAGCATTTGAGGGAGAATCAAAATCAGCAGATACAAATTGCACTGTTTGTTTTATGAAAAAAGTAAAAACTTTTATTTCAAGATATAAAAGCAACAATATTTTTAATTGCTACGAAACATCACTTTATTATAAGACTCTATCCACCAAAAATTTTGTTAGCCCAGTTGATAATTGTAAAGGTGTGAAAATATATAAAAAAAGAATAACTCTGCTTTTATGTTATAGCTTAGACGACGAAAAAGAAAATCCTCTTTTAATTAGTAAATCAAAATCATCCAGAGCATTTAGAAATATCGATATGCAATCGATTGGAGTGGAGTATGACCATTCATGTAATGCATGGATGACCAGATCAATATTTGGTAATTAGTTGGTTAAATTTAATGTTCGAATGGCACATGAAAATAGGAAGATAGCCTTAATTGTTGATAATGAAACATGTCATTCTATTACTGAAATACTCTCCAATTTAGATATAATTTTTTTTGCATAAAAACACTACATCTCTTATCCAACCATGTGATAAGGAAATTATTCAATCCTTCAAAGATAAATTTTTAAAATTTATGACCGCAAATATGATCAATGATACGAATTCTGCTGAGAATACAAATAAAATAATTAAAAAAACAACAATATTTGATGCAATTTGCATAGCTAAATTAGCACGGAATTATGTCTACTCAGAAACAAGCATAAACTGCTTTACTAAAGCTTTGGATCTCGAAATCCGTAAAAATATAAATAATAAACCAGACATCAAAATTGAACAATATAATGCCACGAATATAATTAGCGAAATAATCGATGATGTATTTTATAAGTTAGAGAAATCTAATTTACATTCAGAGGATGAAATATTATACCGCCCACGATGAAACAGTTAAAATAGAGGATTTGGAAATCTGATTTAAAAGTATACTTACATTTCTGAAATATAAATGCCCTGAACATGTATTAAAGTTTTATAAATTTGAAGCGGCAATTATGCAAACTTATAAAAAAAAGAACTAAAAACCGGGAACCATTCTGGATTTTTTTAATTAAAAGATAAGTTTTTAAGCTTTTTTGTTTATACCAAAAAAACCCATTTTATGGGAAAAACCTCCGAATGGGGCGAATTCTAGCCCCGTTTGGAGGTTTGACTGTATTATGTTTTAACAACTAATATTGTTTTTATTTCTTTCAAATAAAGAAATTCATTGATATAACTATAAATCCTATATAAATTGACTAGAATTAAATTAATCATTGATATAAATATACTCTATTTTTATTTCAAATAGATTTAAACCAAATGAATTTTATTAAATATAAAAATTTATTTTTACATAATATTTGTTCCTTGATCATATATATATATATGATTAAAATATGAATATATGTTTAAATTAAGGAATTGCTATAAAGAATTATTAAATGTGTTATAGAGAAGAAAAAAAACTTTCATTTTCTAAAACAATTTTTTTAATTATGGTTTAAATATTGATGTCTTCGATTTTCCCTCTCAAGGGGAAATAAAACAAATAGTTTTTTAAATTAAAATAATTAATTAATTTTAATCATTATAAAATATATTTAATTTATTTTGTTTTTAATTTGAAAATGTTTTATTCTGATGACTTAGCACTACCAATCATCTACTTTGGAAACGATGCTTAACGCGGAAATATCTGATATAAATAAGTTTTTGAAATCAAAAGGGATGTTAAAATAGTACAATTTTGTGGATCTTGTTGGCTATCAATGAAATTCGTAATTTATTCTCGTAATATTGACACTTATGCCTGGAGATGTATGACAAAAACTTGTTTGGGATATCAAAAATATATATCAATACGTGTTAGTTCATTTTTAATAAGTTAAAAATATGTTTGCGTGATTGTCTCAAAATAATCTAGAAGTAGTCACAGAATCATACTCAAGTCTAAATTTTAAATGAAGTTAATGTTGGGAAAAATTTTTTAGGAAAATTTTTGGATGAGTTGCAAAATTGTTGCTCACTTTATTTTGAAATTTTTCCTTTAAGTTTTGTTGATGATGGTTTGGTGTCAGGTAGATAAAAGTCTATTGCCAAAAAACAAAGTATCAAAAAGGAAGAGCAACTAAGACTGAGTTGTGGGTTTTTGGAATTGCGGAATGCAATCATCGACTTGCTCATATGTTTTTGTCTGCTGTAGAAAAAGGATATGATTCTTGTCTGTTACCATTAATAACCCAAGTTTGCATAACAGGAATAATAATAGTGAGCGATCAGTAGTGAGCTTACAACCAAGTTGCAACTTTAAATTTTCAACACTAAAAAGTAAATCATTCTCTTCACTTTGTTGATCCAACTACTGTAGTGCACACCCAAAATATTGAATCGTTTTGGGGAAAAGAAAAAGACAATTTTAAATCAATGAAAGTAGAAGAAGGGATAAGTTTTCCAGGTAATTTAAAATAATATATGTGGAGAACTATTATTTAGATAGGAGATTTTAATAATGTGATCGAATTAATCAAGTTATTTAATTTAATGAACTATTAATTAGTTTTAAAAAAATTAAAAAAAAAATTAAATTTATATTAAGGAAGAAAACCGAAGAAATCCAAATATTCTATAGGATATTTTGATTAATTTTCCTAAATCAACAGCAGCTACGATAGTATTTGTGATTAAGAAATTCAACAATATATTTTTATGATAGAAGTATATTTAAAAAATAAATTTGTTTTTGTAATTATCACTTAAATGATTTTAATAGATAGCTATTTGATTTTTAAACAAAAATATTATACCAAACATTTTCCAAATAAGATTTGGAATGTTTTACATAGGACATGAAAACTGATTTTGGTATGACTTTTTAGTAAATAAGATAAAGCTTTTTAAAAAATTGTACGAAAATTCATCAATTATTTCATTAAACTGCATTTTAATTGTTGGAAAGCATATAAAAATATGACCATATTATAATAATTTATCAGATAATCATATACTGAACTTTGTGAATTATAAAATACCTTTCTATACAGTAAATATAAAAAGAGGATCAAAAAAGTATGAGTCCTTGAAAATATTAAAATTGAATTATTTAAAAAAAAGCTAATTATATTGAATAATTTTATTAAAAGCCATTAATATTTGTTGAAATTGTCAAACAATATACATATTAAAAATTTAGATAAAATCATTCTTTTAGTTGAAAATAGATTCTTAAGTAAAAAGCTAAAATTATGTCTTAAATTAAAAATGTAAGCAAATTTACAGTTATTTTGAAGCAAAAATAGGGAGTTGTGTATACTTTGACCTCATACGTTTGAGTATTATTATTTTAGTGTAAGTTTAACAGAAATTAAATCTTTGAAATAACGATGAATAAAGAATATTTTCTTAAAACTCATTATTTGAGACATTTAAAACTTGGATTATAACTGCTTTATGAAGTAAATACAATTTCTATTATATTTTCAAGAACTTAACAAAAATCTCAAATATGACTTTATAAAAAATAGTTTTATTTAATCAATTAGTTAAAAATGAATTCTTCTTAAGATTTATCAACCTAATTTTTTGTGGTTTTATGAGTAGCAAAATTTTTTTAGTTCTTGATGATATGTTTTACTGTTTAGTATAAATGCATTATATTTTTATTCCAAAAATGAAGACAAAATTTTACACATTATTAATTAAAATATCTATATCGTGACGGAAATTTAATTTTAGAAACAAAATTAACTTTATATTAATAGAATTATGAAAATCGGGTCTATTTACAAGACGTTATAAATTTTCTCATTAAATTTGCATTAATAAATGATAAAAAATTTTATATAAAATTTTAAAAATATCATTTTTTATACTTTTGGATAAAAATTCTCTTGTCAATTATAATTTTTGATTTAAACATACCTCTAAATTTTGGATGAAAAATCCAATTTCAAATTTAATTTTCTATATGATGGGAAATACTTCTCTCAAGTTATATTTCATATATAAATTCAATTTTACTGTTCCAAAAGTTTATGTATTCATAAATTATTTCAAGAATCTAATTTTTAATGAATTCAAAATATTTCAGAATCCATAAACTAATTGGTCTATCCATAATGCATTTGAAGATTATTTTTTCATTTTATTGATCAAATAAATTTCTATCTTCTAAAAATATGTTTATTTTAACATTTCGACCTCGTGTATTATATTTTAATCTTAAAAGCATTCATTATTTTAAAGTGTTGTAATCATCAATCTATTAACATTTATCTCCCTTGTATCATTATTTCATTTTAATTTTTTTACCAATTTATCTACAAAATTACTGACCTTTTATAAAAGTAGACTTTAAAATGTTAACAAAATATGAATCTTATTTACTCATATTTCCATGTATGATTGCCAAACATATTGAAATTTTTTTTTTAAAAATATAAAATTTGTAGTTTTGACTGTATTATAAAGTTAAATAATTAATTTCTGTGACTTTTAGTTATCTTGTTTGCTCTACTACTTAAATATTTTATAATATATATTTTTACATTTCAATCTTATATTCTTAATCAAAAATTATTCAAGTTGATACATTCTATCATTAAAAAATATTAATGACTCATAATCTGAACGTTTATTTATAATTAGGTCATTTTTTCCTATATATTATTTTTTTTTGATTTTTTTTAAATAATTAAGTTATTTTTTAATAATTTAACCAAGAATATAAATGGATTTATTGTTACATACTTGTGTTTTAATATATATTTTTGTATTAAATAATAGGTGTACGTGGATCTTATAAATTGTATAACTTAAGTAGCATTTTACCAATAAAAAAAATGAGAATGTTTTTACGTAAAACATAATTATTTTTTATAAAATATAAACTATTAGTATTTTTTTTTGTTATTTATAATCTGGGTATATATTGAAATAAAATCTATTTGATTATTATATACTTTTATAGTTTTTCAAAGTTTTTCAAAGTTTCCACCTTTTTCATAAAAAATGTTTTTTTTTAATAGAAACTCAGTACTTAGAACTCTCGCTATGAAATTAATAACCTTATAAACTATTTTGAAACAAAAGCATATAATTTCACTGCATTTTCTATTATTATATATTGAAATTTTAAATTATTTTTCCAATAAAATACAATTATTTTAAAATAAGCCATCAACTATCAATATATTTTGAGAACTATAAAATCTGAGGATATTGCTAACAGTAATAGATATATTTGAAGCAAGAGATGGGATTTTTTATTTTTCTTAAATTGTTTAGATAAGTTTTTAGAGTATAATTGAATCAACTGTATATTTAATATTAATAATTGCTTCTCAAATTTATCATTTGACTTATATGTTGATTTGAAGTTCGTAATACAAATTCGTATTATATGCTAATTTGAATTTATCGTTTATATTAGGGACTATAGGTTTGGAAGAAGTTAAAAAACAAAAAAGATTGGATATCAAGTTCAAAATTATGTAAAATCATAAATTCAAGTTTGTTGTTATCAGATCATTTTTTGATTTTACAATTTTAATTAAAAACCTGGAGAATAGCTATTTATTATTAATAGAGATAGTTTTCCCAAATTTTTTTTTAATTTTATGAAGAAAATAATTTAATATTTATATATTTCTATAAATAATAACCTTATAATATGAAAAGAAGAAGTTGCGACTACATTTTTGTATATTGTCTCTAGAAGAAGCTAAATTTTAAGATAAATTACCATTTTTGTACCAAAAGTTAAATATTTAAATAATTTATGTTAGAAACAAATTTTTAAGGTTGTTTTATATAAATTTAATTTCATTAATTTGCTTAGAAAGTATATCTGATCTTCTCTAATTGATTATTATATCAAAAATACTGTTATTGCATTCATAATGTTCTAAGTTACTGATGATGATATAAATTGGACTAATTGAACTAAAGTTTTTTAATACATTTTATACTATTTAAATGATTTTGTATCATTAATACTGATAATTTATCTCAACTACTGGTCTAAAACATTTTTTCAAGCTGAAAACCTCAGCTGTTTTTTAACTTAAGTATGAAATATTTCCCAGGAAGTACTCAAGAATCCGTTAGTAAAAAAGCAATCCTTATTATTCTATTAATTTTAGTGTTTTCTAATTGGATATTTATCTTATTTGTTCATATATATTTGTGGTATTAAAGATTTCTCTACAACAAGATTCAAGGCAACAAAAATCTCTATTAAGATAAATTCTGCTTATAATTAAATAAAAAAATAAGCAAATACAGTAGATGTTTAGTTATCTTTGGTTTCAATAAATTTATATGTAAATATTAATAGAAATTTGAATCATTAAATGCACATATATCAAGTAGATTACTATTGAGTGAAAACCTTTCAGCAACAGTGGTTATTCTCTTATATCCAATATCAATAAATTCTTTGTAAATATATAAAAAAAAAATTTAATAATTTATTTCATATACTGCAATTAGATTACAATTTATCTAAAAAATCTTTTAAAGACAGAAATTGTTCTATTATATCCAGAACAGACACATTCCTTATAATAATTTAAAAAAATTTCAATCATTTATTTCATTTTTTTTTAAATATAATACAATTTATCTAAAAAATCTTATAAAGACAGTAGTTGTTATATTATATCCAATATTAACAAATTCTTTGTAACTATAAAACGAAATATGACTAATTTATTGCATATAATTTAATTAGAGTACAGTTTATCCAAAAACATTATAAAGACACTGGTTGCTATATTATATCTAGTATCAACAAATTCTTTGTAGATTTAAAAAGAAATTTTTAATCAGTTATTCCATATACTTCCAATTTTAGTATAATTTATCTAAAAACCCTTATAAAGACACTCCTTGTTGTTTTATATCTAGTATCAATATAATCTTTGTATTATCAAAAACTAATTTAAATAATTTATTCCGTATATTTCAATTATAGTACAATTTATCTAAAAAACCTTTAAAACACACTGGTTGATCTATTATATCTAGTATCAACAAATTCATTTAAATTATATAAATAAATTTCAATCATTTATTCCATATACTTCCAATTATAGTACAATTTATCTAAAAAACCTTATAACCACAGTGGTTGTTCTATTATATCCAGTATTAACAAATTCTTTGTAATTATAAAAATAAATTTTTAACAAATTAATAAATATCCTTCAATTAGAGTACAATCTATTTAAAAAATCTTATAATCACACTGGTTATTCTATTATATCCAGTATTAACAAATTCTTTGTAATTATAAAAAATAAATTTCAATCATTTATTCTATATACTTCAATTATAGTACAATTTATCTAAAAAAATCTTATAAAGACAGTAGTTTTTCTATTATATTTAGTATCGACAAATTCTATAAAATTATATAAAGAAATTTCAATCATTTATTCCATATACAGTCAACCCTCCATAAATTCCCATTTTCGGGAGACAACATTTTCCCTCGTGGAAAATATGAAAGGGTGGAAAACATTGTAGGAACCAATTAAAAATAAGAAAATCATACTAGAAAAATAAGTACCCATGAACAAAACATTTATTATTTACTTTAAAAAAATCTGTTATTTTCGTAAATTTTTTTATTTTTTTGATGTTAAAATATTGCTCAAAAGTTTTCAACGAGGAAAATACATCCGAACCAACAGTTTTGTCATTGATAACAAATTTTTTTATAGTTAGAAATGATTCGTAAGCCTTCTTAAAGCTTTCATCCTTATTGCTTTCTTTTTCATCTAATACTGAATCACTACTTTTCAAATCACTTATTGCTATTTGTTCTTTGGAGATTTCTTTTTCAGGTTTGTTTAAATTTTCAATGCATTCCGTCCCTGCAATTGATATTAGGAGCTCATTTACATAAAAAAAAGTTCAACAATTAATTCATCAATATTCCCTAGATCTGGAATTCCGAGTTCTTCAAATAATCTTTGAACTTCGTCGGTTTCTTTTTCTTCACTTAAATTTTAACGGCATTAATAGTATAACCAGCCTTACTCCAACAATTTGAAATTATTGCTTGAATAACTTATTATGAACTCCAACTAAGATATAAAATAGCATATTTAATATTTAATGACTTAAATGTCTGCTCTGCGTGCACATTCATTTACATTTTTGAGATAAAATTTAATATAAGATGATGAAAATATTTTACCTTGAGATTTTTAATAATTCCACCATCAAGCAGTTGCGCTATTGAGGTCAAGTTTTTTGTCAAATACAAAAGCTCGATGTTTTCCAAATTAAAAATTATCTTATGGGAAGAACAGTTGTCTAACAATAGGAGTATTTTTTTTCTTCTTAATCCAATCATCCTATCAATGGAAAGCGATTAATTGCTAAACTCCGTCTTAGTCATCCACGCACTATTATTGTGCTTATAATCACATAGCGCCTCGTATTTAAAATTTTTAAATGCTCTGGGGTTTTTGCTTTTTTAATTACAAATGGTTTTAATTTAGTAGAGCCTGATAAATTAGTGCATAACAGAACAGTCAATCTATCTTTATAGCCCTTAAGCTCTTCGAAGGCGCCTGTTTAAAGAACAATTGCAGCTTCATCACAATTATAAACATCAACGGCTGAATATAAATTAATTTTTTGCAACGCGCTTTCATAAAAGCCTTATTAATCTTCCGGGGATATATTTGATGCTTCTCCAAATATTGCTTTACAACTAATTATATGAGCTTTTTTGAATTTATATAACCATACGTTTGACGCTTTGAATTCCAAAATTTTTTATTCCCTTTAGCGACTTTAATTGCATTTTCTTGAAGAATTATATCGGTATAAATTCCTCCTAATGATTCAAAATTCAATGCACATTCATAAAATTAAGTGTTTATTTCAGTATTTTTAGCAGGCTAATTACAATAATTCATTCTTAATTTTTTAACAAACATATCCAAAATTTTATTCTTTGATTCAATAAAATTTTTAATCGATCGTCGATTTATGCTTTTTTTAAATTTTTGAGAGAAGATTTCAGCAATTCTAGATGGCTTGTCAAAGGATTTTTTTCGACATATTCTCTTATATTCATTTTTTCTGAAATTTTTAACCGCGTTGATGTTTTTTTTGTCTCGTGGGATTTTTTTAGATGTGTGATTAAAAATTAAAAGGGATTTAAATAAAAATAAAATTTATTTAAAAATTTTATTGGTGGCAAATATTGAAGGGAAGGAAAATTAGGGGGTTGACTGTACTTCAATTATAATACAATTTATTTTAAAAATATTATAACCACAGTGGTTGCTCTATTATTTCTAGTATCAACAAATTCTTTGTAAAGAAAAAGAAATTTCAATCATTTATTCCAAATACTTAATTAGAGTACAATTTATCTAAAAAAACATAAAAAACACTGCTTGTCTATTATATCAAGTATCAAAAAATTCTTTGTAAATATACAAAGAAATTTCAATCATTTATTCCATATACTTCAATTATATTACAATTTGTCTAAAAATCTTATAACCACAGTGGTGATTCTACTATATCTAGCATCAATAAATTCTTTGTAATTATAAAAACAAATGTCAGATAAAATGTCAAATAAGCCCCAGGTGGTATTTGACACATTTTTTTTTAAAGTAGTAACCTTCAAAAATTTTAACCCATTAAAGAATTCGTTCGGAATGTTACGGTTCCGAAAGTGGAAATCGTAATTCTTTTTTGTCGGGAAAATAAGATCCTCTGTGAGTCAGCCGTCTGATCTCAATGTCCAACATCCGGCATAACAATGGTGTTGAAGTATACTAAATTTGGAAGACTGTTACAATTTTGCTTTATGAATTTAGCATAAGACCGTTATCAGTCGACGACTTCTTTAAGAAAAGGTATTTTGTTCAAAAACCGAAAATTCAGCCTGTCCTCCCTGTTGCATTTTTTTTTATTTTCACAGGGACTTAAACGAATGGATATTGCTCTGAATAGTGGTTTAAGCTTGAGCACTGTCAAACGTCTTGTTGACAAAATCAGGAGGTAATTGAAGCGAATTACAGAGATGAGGAGTATCGCATGAGTAGCGCTACAGCTATTTTCCAGGTCGATGAGACAAAGTTGAATTATAAGTGTGAAAGTTACATAGCAAGACAACAACGAAACGCAGTCTGAGCACTCGTAATAGTTTATACCTTCGATGTTCCGGTCTCTGGCTTTGCATAGTTAATTGGTGATCATACCAAAACAACGCTTTAGGTTGTAAATGTAGGTATTGTACATCCGATTCAACAATACATACCGATGATTGCCCATCATATAGGCAGATAGGAAATCAGCGTCTAAAATCATGTATGTGGTTCATAAATATCATTTGTGGATACCAATATAGGCGTACACACCTAGCATTTTGAAAGCTATAACAACGAAATAAAAGAAAAAATAGGTGTTGTTAAGGAAAAAACAAAGGTTTTTTAAAAGTATTTTTATTTTTTGATAAAAGGAAGGAAAATATTTTCGAGAAGTTGGTATCATTAATTGAAGTTTATTTGAAAATTAGAGTGTTTTTTTACTAATCTATATTATTATTTTTATTTATTTGAGAGGGGGCATTTACCACTTGTTGTATTTATCGAAGGAATTTGATACTTGATCCGATTTCGCAAGCATTTGACACTTAATCCAAATTTCAAAAATTTATTCCATATACTTCAATTAGAGTGCAATTAATTAAAAAAATCTTATAACCAAAAAGGTGGTTGCTCTATTATATATAAGTATCAAAAAATTCTTTTAAATTGCAAAAACAAATTTTAATAATTTATTCCATATACTTCCAATTACATTACAATTTATCTACAAAATCTTAAAAAGACACTGGTTGTTCTATTATATCTAGTATCAACAAATTCTTTGTAAATTTAAAAATAATTTTCAATCATTTATTTCATATACTACCAATTATAGTACAATTTAACTAAAAAATCTTATAACCACAGTGGTTGTTCTATTATATACATTTCAAAAAATTAATTAAAATTTTTTAAAGAAATTTTGAATAATTTATTCCATAAACTTCAATTATAGTACAATTTATCTAAAAACCTTATAACCACAGTAGTTGTTCTATTATATCCATTTCAAAAAATTCATTAAAATTTTAAAAAGAATTTTCAATAATTTATTCCATATACTTCAATTATAGTACAATTTATCTAAAAACCTTATAACCACAGTGGCTGTTCTATTATATCCAGTATTAAAAAATTCTTTGTAATTGTAAAAATTAATTTTTAACAATTTAATACATATCCTTCAATTAGAGTACAATCTATTTAAAAAATCTTGTAACAACACTGGTTATTCTATTATATCTAGTATCAACAAATTCATTAAAATTATATAAAGAAAATTCATTATTTTATTCCATATACTTCCAATTATATTACAATTTATCTACAAAATCTTATAAAAGACACTGGTTGTTCTATTATATCTAGTATCAACAAATTCTTTGTAAATTTAAAGAGAAATTTCAATCATTTATTCCATATACTTCCAATTATAGTACAATTTATCTAAAAAATCTTTTAAAAACATTAGTTCATTTTGTGTCTTTTGTATTAATAAATTCCTGTGTAAATATGAAAATATTTAGCAACCATTTAATCCATATAGTTCACTTATATTTATCTACAAAATATTTAAAATGACTTTAGCTATTTTTTTTTATCTTAAGTATCAATATTTTCCTGCGTAAAAAGTAAAAAAATCATGCAGCCATATAATGCATAAATAGTTCATGTAAAAAAAAATTTATCTAATGATGATATTTAATTACAATTTTCATGTTCACCTGCATAATAGATTCTAACATAATAAATTGTGAATTTCACATAGTAATTAAATTCTGTTTAAGAGTTTTGAATTAAGTTTATTGCCTTTATAGACCTTTAGAAATCAAATTATTGTCATCTGAAAATGATTGTAATGGGATATAAATCGTCTTGAATTGCTAATTATTTATTTAAAATATTCTGATTAATGGATAACATTACAGATATCTGATTGTACAAAATTACACATTTTACCATAAACTCATACATTCTGTCGCACAAAAATTACTACTATTTTCCATTACAATAAATATAACTACAAATTTGGGCTCATTTACTATGTTCCAAATTTTTTTGGTATTTTTTAAGAGATTTTTTGATTCTATAGGCAGATTGGCTGTCATCAATCACCTTATTCTTCTATCTTACGGTTAGATGTCATAAACTGTAAAGAATATAAAATTTACATTTTATTAAAACATAAAAATGTCAGGAGTAAATCAAAATAATTTTTTTGGTTGCTTAATTGCAATTAGAAATCACTTAATATTCAATAATTATGAAGAGTCTATCTTTTATATTTGCTTACTATTTTTGTCACTTTACTACTCAAATAAATTGTTTGCCAATATAAAATATAGCATTTTATGTTAACCATATAAAAATTTGAAATCCTTTTGTAATTTACTATTTAATCCGGTTGATATTCTGCTGTTATTATTTTAACAGTAGCATCAGAAATTAGGGCTTTTCACATTTTCCTATATTAAGAGGAAGTTAAAAAAATCGAAATACTTCCAAGTGATAATCTAATGACATTTATTCATATTAATATTTATACTTTTCAATTGTTTGAAATTCATAAAAAGTGATTGATGATGGTTTTCACTCTTCATATGATTTTACAATAAAATCATGCAAAAAGTCTGATGGTTTTATTTGTTCCATATATTTGAAATACTCAATAATTTGTTATATTATTCACTATATAGGTAAAATAATTCAAAATTTTTATACTTTTACGCTTTATTTTGTAATTACGGTTTTCAGTCATGTTAATTCATAATATAAAAAATTTACTCGGTTTTAATGCTCCTTTTGAAGTACTTTGATTGATTCTATTTGATAATTTGTTTTAGGAAAATATGAATACTATCGAATTAGTTAAGAATCATACAGAATATTATCCTTGATAATTTCAAATATATACAAATGCGTGTTATTTAAACATCTGATGCTTTTCTAATAACTGAACATATTGATTTATCAAATTTTTTAAACGATATTAAAATAATGTGTTTAATTTTATCGATTCAAGTTGAAAAAAACTCTTTTTGAATCTTGCAAACAAAATTTCCTACACCTCTATTTTTAACATATATTTTTGAATTCTTGCAAAAAACATAAACGTCGCTTAATCGATGTATATATATATATATATATTTAAATATAATATTCTCAAATTATTAGATGATTCATTAAATATATTATAAGCTTCAATTTTCATGTTTTTAAAAATCATTTAATAAAATAAAATGATGATTATAAGTATTTTTATATATAATTTTAAAAATATATTTTTCATTAAGTATTTGATAATTACATGTTAATTCTCAGAAGTTATTATTTATATTGTTACTATTTTTCTTGTATGATTTCCATGGTTTTTTAAGAAAGTATACTATTGGACATTTATATGATTATAAAAATCCAGTCCTATTACATTTTTAATCTTCTTAATTCATTCGCAACAACAAACTAATTACTATTCACATTTTCAGTCATATTAAAAAAAGCTTTTTATTGTACAAGCAATCATCATGAGTCAGATTTTATTTAGTCATTAATAATATATTTTGATGAAAAAAACATATTGTCACACAATTCATTATTTTTTAAGTAAAAAAGACAATAAAGTGATCATTTATTATTACATATCCTTGTATTATTGAAATATAAAATGTTTAATTATTACGTAATATTCATAACTGCAGATTTTAAAAATAAGATTAAATATAACCATCATAGATTTTACGACCTTATTGATTTGTAATTGTTTAAATATATTCATCTAGAAATATAAATTTACAAAATTATGATGAATTCTTTTTAAATAATCATGTGTTTTATTATTCAAAATCATACTTAAATTGAAAAAAAATTCTACAAAAAGATTATGTTATTCAATGAAAATATTTTGATTCATCCATATACTTAAAAGAAATATCTTTTGATGTTATATACTAAAAGTGGGTGTCTTAAGTGCAAATTTATATTGTAAAGAATAATCATCAAACAAGTCTATACAAAAATTTGAATATACAGTTTTTAATTAATAAACTTTTTCCTACAAACATTTTTACATATAGAATACAATTTCCATAATTTTGGCTAATAAAAACATTAATAGATCCATACGCTAAATTTTTTTTATTAATAATTATAACAAATGATCTCCTAAACTTTTATTCGAATAAAGACTGATAGTTGGTTATCTAGCCTGAATAAAGTAATAAAATACATTGAAATACGAACTTATTTAAGTTGATGTTTAAAATTTTATAGATATTATTGATAATATAATATAAATATTACTGATCCTAAAGATTGTAATTTCCTTAATCATTTGGTGTCATTATGATAAATCTAGACTTTTTTAGTTGGTTTTTATCAGCAATATTACGAAAAAAACCAATACCAGTTATTTTATCATTCTTTTAAAAGATTACAAATCTAGCATAATATATCAATAAAAAAAACATAGTTTTGATCGTAAAATTTCATTTAAACTGAACAATAATCCCAACAAGTCTTGAATAATACACAAGAAAGAATTTAATAAATTTCAGAATTTGTCTTGAAAAAAATTTAAAATTAACAAAATTGATTATTCTTATGAACTTGCCTTGTCAAATTTATATGAGAGTATAGGATTCCTGCCAGTTATAGTGCATTTTATTTTGTAAAAAAAACCAAAGGTAAAAATTTAAGAATAGTTATTTATTAAGATTATAAAAACATTAAAATATTTCCTTTTTTCTATTTTATACTGCAACAAAAACTAAATTAGAAATTCATGAAGCTGCTCCTGGGTGATCACTTTGTGTTCTCTTAGAAATACTTTTAATCAAGATAACAACTCCTCAATATTTTGCCTGTGTAACGCTGGATTTTCTGGATTTACAAAGTTTTATATAGGATTTAATGTTTCATATCAAAATTGATTGATTCTTGAAAGCGCGCTAACATATACCCTCCAATTATATGTATAAATTGTTGTGCCAGGAAGCATATGTTTGGATATCAGGCCATAATTGTATCCCTATTGCGCTATTTTCAACTGCGACTATAAAGGGTTTTGTAGTACTTCTTTTCAAATCCACCTATAAACCATGCCAATTAATTAGTCTTCCCTGGTTATATTTTTGCTTGAAAAGAGACTTCCATCGATCTCTATAATTTTTAAGGATCCATCAGAGTTTAACTTAACAATTTGTTAACTTGAATCACGGATAAATTTGCATATCACTTTACGAACGACACTGCTTTAGCCACCAACTGTATTTCTAATTATTTCCAGTTCGTAAGCTATATCGACATAGGTTAAACCTTTTAAATATTTATAAATGATCTTAAAACTGGTTTTAAAATCAAGTCTAAATCCTTCAAAGAAACCGTTTAAATTACACTCTTAGATATTTTAAATGAATTACTACATGCCCAAAAATAATCATATTTCGCAGCCTTAGAAACCTTATATACAAGATTATATAAAGACGTGCACCCAGAAAAAAACTTTCATTTTGTACGAGTCTTAATTTAGCAGAAACTCATTATGGGTAAAATGATTTGTCATAACCTATTCTAAAAAACTTTCGTTTATTGCCAAATCCATTATGTCATCATCTGATATAAGTTTATATTATTCTACAACCTTCTCTGAGCTCTATTTCTTCACATTTAAAGATGTATTTTAAAAAAAAATGCGCCATTACTGGCATAAAAAAGCACAGTAATCATGTATATGGGAAGTTAAAAGTTATTCAACAAAGAAGTTTTTCCATGGGTACCTTCTATAAATTAATTACAAACGTAAATACAGTCCTTTATTTGTTTTAATGTATCAAATTCCAAGGATATACGTTACAATTCACAAATTAAGGTATAATATCTACAAAGAAACATCCATAGTAGATAAAAATATGATTTCCTCCTCACACACATAAAAATAATGTTTACCAATTAAAAAATTTCCCTAATCCAACTTGTCCTCAACAAATTTTTCCTAGATAATGTTTACTTTGGGGGACTTTTTCGGTAGTTTTTGGAATACAATGCGAATTATGCTTATTAAAAAAAATTAATGATAAATTGAATTAATAGCAAGGATTGTATGCTTCAATAAGCTTTCACAAAATTGTTTTTTGAACAAACATTCTTACATATATCCTTCCCTTGATTCTGAGGATTTGTTGGATATGTTTTTAAATTAACTCTTTTGAAAGCAATCTATGTTACCTCAATCTTTTGAGTTTGAGTTCCGTCACCAGCAAAAAATTGCATATTATGGATTTCAACAGAATGGTTGAATCCAAGTTCAACCATCTATTATATCCCGACCAATTATCTGCATGAATAATTGAATGAGGAGCAACATTGTTACAAATTATGTTTTCCAGTATTTGCCTGGTTCTAACATTAGTGAGTACCATAAACATTTTTCTCAGTTCGTCGATTCCCCACAATACAGTAATCTTGATTTGCGATAATTCTACCTAAAAATATAATTCGATTAGTTACAAACATTGTATTTTCTTCGTACAAGTTGAGTCTCGTCAATTTGTACCATTGTCCCATAACCACCTATCATTTCTCTATTATTTTCGAAAAAATATAAGTAGATGTCTATAATAAAATTTAGCCAATCTCACACCGTTCTGGAACTATCTATGTTGCATTGTTTCTATATGGTTTTGTAGCATTCTATGTTGTTCGGATAATATAAAATAATTGAAAATATTTGTTTGATGGTTAGTGATAAATTTTCGAAGAAAGATACGGATCGAATTGAGACCTTCTTTCTACAATTTGTACATTTAAATTGAATCCATCCTTACAATGATGCTTAATTTTAATCATCAAGATTGAACATTTGATACAAGACTTCATTTTTTAATAATTTTAAATTTCTTACAAACACAATCCATTTAATGATGTCATTGAGCAAATTAATATGCTCAAAATGGAATAATTCGTCTTTATTATCAATTTTAATAGTTAATAAAAAATGTAGTCGCAATTATTCCAAAAACTACCGAAAAGTCCCTCCCAAAGTAAACATTAGCCATTTCCCCCTTGGTTTACATAAAAGGATAGTATAAATTAATTAAGAAGACATAAATGATTTTCATGATTGAATAAAATTACAAAAATCAGACATTCATTAAAATACATTCTTTTTGTTTAAATATTAGCTTTTACTATAACAAACAATTTTAATCGTTCATCATTATCTGATTGGAAAATATATTTAAATTAATTTTGTTTGTTTATAATAGCATGCGCTGTCATGTCAGAATCGGTTCCTAGAGTTCTACCTGAAAAATTAAGATTGGCATTAGAAAATAAAGGAATTATTAAAAAAGAAGAATTAAATTCTGTCAAATCTTTATGTCCAAATTCTCAAAATCCACATCACAGATGTAGTATTTATTGCAATGAAAGATATGGAGTTCCTAGAGAAGATGTATTATTAAATAAAATTTAGTGTATATTGAAGGAGGGTTGGTATATGGTTCCGAGTTATGATTATGGTTATTATTATTATTGGAATAAAAATACTCAACAAGTGTGTTGGGTTCATCCAATGGGTAATGAAATTTGTTAATATTAGATGAAAAAGCTATATTTTATACATATAGTGAACAAGAAATTGAAAGATATTATGAATACTTGGGTTTTAATGCCCAAAATCAGCATCTAATACCAAATAAAAGAAACATACAACCAAATTATAGGAAGAAGAATGCTCAAAGTTTAGCTAATGATCCAATGGACCCATCAACATATTCTGATACGCCGCAGTATTGATAAAATAATTTAAAGGGGCAATTGGTCTAGTGGGCTGAAAAAATCTATTAATATAGATGATGAAGAATAATTTTTTGTATAAAATATAATTTATTTCCAGCAATATAATTAAATAATGATATTGTAATATTTTGGTTTAAATAATTAAAAAAAATATTGTATTATTTAAATGCAAGTATTTTACCTCATTAAAATTGAAGTCTATGATATGATGATTAATTATAACCGTGAATAATTAAAATATTCTAAAAATTTTATTTGGTTGGTACCCTTACAATTATGTAATCATTATTTATGCATAAAAAAATGTTTGCACTTATATGTATATTAAAATTTAATGATATTATAAGAAAAAATGGAATAATAAGGTGAACTAAATTGATAAAAATTTATTTCTTCAGTTGTTAATTCCTAATTCAAGTAGTTGAGTAAATTGTGAATTTTTGTGAAACTACTTGAATGAAAAATAAGAAGAAATAATAAAATTAAAAATGACTGTAATTCTAAAATTTAAGTAACTCCCAAATTGGTATTTTTCATCAATCCGTAACATCCGCAGATTTTGGAAGAGATAACTGCTTCTTTGTACTTCTGAAGCTTCGCTTTTTTCTTTAGAAAGTATTTGGATGTTGCCCAAAATCCCTCTATATTTTTAGTATAAAATTTAACTTTTCAGTAGATATTCAAATTGTAGATAATGGTTTGATTGTTGTGTGTTCTAAATTTAAGTTAGAATCAGAAATATCTTTTATATAAACTCTCCAAAACTCAGTTATTACAATTGTTACGGAAGTACATATCTTACTAAACTACCCACAATTTATTGCTGCTTAGATTGGGACCGGAACTTTTAAGCAAGTTTGTGTATTTTGCTCAGTTCCTCCGATGAACCATTGGTTATTTAATAACTTCTCTGTATTAAATTTTCTTTTAAAGAAATTTGATTCATCTGTGTCTACAATATATTTAATTCCTTTAGGAAGACTCCTCCAATGCACTTTCTTCCAAAGAGAGGCTTTGGGCTTTAATTTCTCTCAATAAATCGAATAATGTGCAGATTGTTTTTCTATAAACAGAAAACTCTTTCGAAATAATGCCAAATTCATCTCTGATAATGTAGTTATAAAAAGCTAATAAAATGTGACTGAATTCCAAATGATTACTTTCCAGAAAAGATTAATATGTCAGTGGTAATGTTTTAGTGCGCGATTTTGTACAAATCGAATTCTTTACAGACTGCTTTATTTTTAACTAACTACTAACATTTCTGTCTGGTATATTGGACAAACCATACGATTTTGAATTTTGTGCTAATATTGTCAAGCACTCCACAATTTCTTCTGTACGCAGAAATTTGTGTGTAAATTCATTTCTTGGAATTCAGTTGTTCTTATTTCTTCTGTAGATAAGACTTTATATTTATCTACTAAATTCAATTTTTTTACTCTTCCCATGGCTAATCTTAATTCAAATATTTTCCGAAAAATGCATAATTTTACTTATCTACCCTAATTCAAAGTTTTTTTGTAAAAGAACTTACCTGGAATAGCTCTAAAATTTTTCATTTTTAATTTTATTTTATAAGCATGATGGAGCAATAATTTATTCAACCCGAACATAAAAATCTAAAACTTTTATATTTTGGGTATAAATAATTTCTGATTTTATCGTATGTTTTATTTAAAAATATACTAGGCAATCTATTTTGGTGTAAGAAATTGTGATGGTAGATTTATATCATGAACAGAAAAAAATTTAATATGTAAACAAACATATGAATGAAAATAATACCATCAAAAAAAGAATTTCGTAAGCTTTTAAATTAAATAAAATTTGTCTTTAAATCACTGATGTGCAGCCAAATGTAGTTCGAGGGCCAGGTCAATTAAAAATATTTCAATAGGGTCGGAAAAATATTTACCGTTAAAAAAACAATGTCAGTTAAATCCGTGAATCTAGTTTGATTACTATGTACATTTTCTAGATTTTTGGTTTTGCAAGGTGCTATTAAACCCACTTCCAAAGGAATCGCCTAATCAATACAATTAGTTGTCATATGAAAAATTAGTATACGAGGTAATACCCCTAAAAAGTCAAAAAATTATTTTATTATTTTTGTGACTTTAAATTATCAATAAGAGAATTTAGGTTTGGTGAAATCCTAAATATTGATAATCACAACGAACTTTCAAGATGATGATCAGTTATTCTTGATCTTTGTACTGATTTTACGTATTTCACCCTGGAGAATAGCTGTTCACACTTGTCTGTGCTGCTAATCAAAGTTAATTGCCTTTGGACAAATCTTTACAGATTTGGAAATTCGTGTATTGGAAAATTTTGCTGGTAAAAATCAATAAGTTTCGCGGTTTTTGCTTTCATCTTTAACTCTATTCCCCTCTAAATCTATTAGTTACATTTGAATTTTATGTGGAGCTGTTTATGCATCAACATCTAATGGTGAAGAAAAAAATATCAAATCCAATTTTTTGGATTCGAAAATCATTAAATCTGATTCTAAATTCTTCATGTAAAAATTCTAACTCTTAGGAAAATTCCTGATAATTTAAAATATTTTCACAATGCTTTAAAAGAGTTGGAAATTGATATGCATTTTTTTGCTTTAGTTGTGATTTTCACAGATTAAGTTTGCATTGAAATGACAATATATTCCATTAAGTAAATGAACAAGTTTTTTTGCTTCTGTAGTCTGTAATTAGTTTCATTCAAATATTTTGTAACATCTAACAAAAAGGCTTAATCGCCAACCCATTGTTTATTTTGAAGTTCTTGAACCTCCTTCCGCTTTGAGCTCATAAAAATAAAAAGCGCTTCTTTTAGATTGTAAAAGCGCTTAAGCATTTTTTTCTTTACTTAGCCAGCGTACTTCACAATAAAAATTGAAATATTCATATTCTGAATAAAGTTTCAACTAGAAATTCTTTAAACTGTCTTTGATTCAATGCCTTCGATTTCACAAAGTTAATACAGCATACAACTACCTTTATGACATAGTCGAATTTCATTGATTTTGCTGGTGTATGATGAATTGGATAGAGCGATAGGCGTCAATATTTTCCCCTTGCTCTTTAATATATGCTTTTACTCTGCTAACAACAATATTTACGTTCCCAACCATAGTTGGCGCACCGTCGGTGGATATTCCAGATAATTTTAACCAATAAAGTTTAAACCTTTCAAAAATACTTTTTATTTCATTAAAGATATCTTGACATTTGTAGTATTATTTAATAAGCACAGTGCTATTAGCTCTTCGGTACATTGGCTCCTATAATCAACGCCTCGGATAAAGATTGCTAATTGGGATGTATCCGTTATGTGAGTAATTTCGTCGATTGCTATTTTAAAAAGGCGTAAAATTTTAAAGTATTCTCTTTTAGTAACACCTAAACATTCTCTACCATTCGATCTATTCTTCTTACAACTGTCCAACGAGAAAGACATTCTTTCCATACCCTAAGATTTTTCTGGACATAATATGTCAATTATATTGCAAAGACATTCTTTGAGTAGATCTCAATCCGAAAAGGGCTTTCCGTGCTTATACAATATTTTTTGCCACTTCAAAACTGGCCCTAACAATGTTATCATTTTGTTCGCTCATGTTTTTAAAAAATCATTGTTGCTTATTTTTAAGAGAGCTTTAATTTTTCTAACTTATCATTTCTTTCCTAAGCGCTTAATTTTTGTGTAGTTAACGTGTTTGGTCGAAAAATGTCTTTCTGGATTTTATTCTTTTGGAACCGATATTTCGGCCAAGCAAATCAAACAGATGAATTTATTCTTGTTCATGATAAAGAAATACTCTTTCGTCCATTTTTCCTGAAATGTTCTGCTCGCTGATATTTTGTTGCTTTTTTTAATGATGAAATATTTGGAAATAAACCAAATCAATTTAAAATTACTAATATAATATCATGATGTTAACCATCAAATAATCTCATTATTTATTACGTTTTTCTGGGCTCTACGGGCCAAAAAAAACACCCTACTGGTCACCATTTGCATCTCTCTGCTTTAAACGGATTAAATAATATTGATATTTAAGTCATTTAAGATTCACTTAAGTCTTGATTATAAATCCGATGAAAAATAAGTATTATTGATTACGGTCATACAAGATCACACTGTGAGATAACTGATAAATTTATTGAATTGTTGAAAAGATTTCACAATATCAAAAATGTTTATTTTAGAAACCTTTGAATAGTTTTATTAGTGAATACTACATTAATTTTAGCACATTTTAAAGATTTTCCATGGATTTGTCATACATGACTGAATTGACAGGTTAAAATACCAATTTAAAATATATATTACAAATTTTATCAACTGGTATCAACTGCATTTTCCCCCAACTTGTAGAAAAAATCCAGTTGATCCAATAATTAGTAAAAAATGTTTTTTTATATTTTCCCACTAAAACTTAAAATAAAAAAAAATTATAAAAAAAAAACTATGATGCATTTGGACCAGTTTGAAAATAAATTATTCAGAATGAAAGACGAATCTCTTATTTCTTTTTTAAAACAGCAAAATCTGATCGAGTGTATTTTTCCTCAACTTGTGAAAAAAATACAGTTGATCCACCAACTGTAATAGCATATTGCCATTTCTATGCAAAATTATAAAAAAAGCCTATATTTAATAAAATTAATTTTCTATAACTTCTTTTTATTTATGGAACGGAGTTTAGAAACAATAAAATAGCCGGATTATGCAGTGTGTTTATAATCAGACAGATATTTTGACCACTTAAGCATCTGGAAGCAGATTTATATTATAATATTTCAATTTCACAAATAAAAGAATATTAATTTCGGTTTTTGAATATTAAAAATACTAAGTTTTGATTTAAAAAGATATCGAATGCATCTTATGGAAATAACATACAAGTTTAATGAAAAAACGGTTGATTTCGGGTATTGGGGGGTCAAATTAAATAATTAATTTAATTAATTAAAAAAATTATTAAAAATATTAAAAATAAAAATAACATAAAATTAAACTTATCTCTTTAAAATTAAAAAAAAATTGTTACACTTAATTAGAAATTTTGTATTAGAATATTAGCTTCATTGCTTTAATATACAAATGATCATATTAAATTTTTCTGTAATTTTCTTTGATTGGTAGTAAGATTCAGCCATA
>CAKKLC010006685.1:41432-51573 GCA_918559645.1 Ceratonova shasta | reverse complement strand
TGTATATTATAAAATTGTTTAATATTGATTGTATATTATAAAATTATTTAATAATGAATTGTATATTATAAAATTATTTAATATTGATTGTATACTTAAAAATTATTTGATATTGATTGTATAATTAAAAATTATTTGATATTGATTGTATACTTAAAAATTATTTGATATTGATTGTATACTTAAAAATTATTTATTAATGGTTGTATATTATAAAATTATTTAATAATAATTGTATACTTAAAAATTATTTAATATTAATTGTACTTTATAAAATTATTTAATAATGGTTGTATATTTTTAAAATTATTAATTTATGGTTGTATATTATAAAATTATTTATTAATGATTGTTTATTATAAAAATTATTTAATAATAGTTGTATATTATAAAATTATTTAATAATGGTTGTATATTTTTAAAATTGTTTAATATAAAATTGTTTATTAATGATTGTATACTTAAAAATTATTTGATATTGATTGTATACTTAAAAATTATTTAATAATGATTTTATACTTAAAAATTATTTAATAATGGTTGTATACTTAAAAATTATTTAATAATGGTTGTTTAATATAATATTGTTTATTAATGGTTGTATATTATAAAATTACTTATTATTGATTTTTTATTATAAAATTATTTAATAATGATATTATATTATAAAATTATTTAATAATGATTGTTTATTATAAAATTATTTAATAATGATTGTATATTATAAAATTATTTATTAATGGTTGTAAATTATAAAATTATTTAACAATGATTGTATACTATAAAATTATTTAATAATGATTGTATACTATAAAATTGTTTAATGTTGATTGTATATTTTTAAAATTGTTTAATATTGATTGTTTATTATTAAATTGTTTAATAATGATTGTATATTATAAAATGATTTATTATTGATTTTTTATTATAAAATTGTTTAATAATGATTGTATATTATAAAATTATTTATTATTGATTTTTTATTATAAAATTGTTTAATAATGATTGTATATTATAAAATTATTTAATAATGATTGTATACTATAAAATTATTTAATAATGGTTGTATATTATAAAATTATTTATTAATGGTTGTATATTTTTAAATTATTTAATAATGATTGTTTATTATAAAATTATTTAATAATGGTTGTATATTATAAAATTATTTATTAATGGTTGTGTATTTTAAAAATTATTTAATAATGATTGTAGACTATAAAAGTATTTAATAATGATTGTATATTATAAAATTATTTAATAATGGTTGTATATTAAAAAATTATTTAATAATGATTGTATACTTAAAAATTATTTAATACTTAAAAATTATTTGATATTGATTGTACATTATAAAATTATTTATTAATGGTTGTATATTATAAAATTATTTAATAATGATTGTATATTATAAAATTATTTATTAATGATTGTATACTTAAAAATTATTTAATAATAATTGTATATTATAAAATTATTTAATAATTACTACATATATTTAAAAATTAAATTATAATAAACTTAAATATTAATTTAAATAAAATTTAATTAATAATATTAGAAACTAAATAAAAATTACATTTACAATAAAATATTTATTAATTTAATAATAAAAGCCTCTTTAATAATTAAATTGATTAGATACAACAAATTAATTTGACTAATCAAATTTACCTAAAAACTCTTTAATTATATAAATAAATCTCAATTATAAAAAAACTACAAAAAATTTAACGTGTGTAAAGATTATCAATACCCTGGGTAAATAATGACATATAAACATAACCTATATTAACCAAAATAAAATATATTTTAGCTATGGTTGAATGGTATAAGATATAAAAAGGTATTGTGAGCATTATTATCATAAAGAAACAAACAAAGCATCTTGATTTTAGTTTTTTTACATTTCGTTTCTTATCAGGATTGCCTATAAAACATCCATTCTCGTAAAAGTTTTTCAATTCCTTATCCTTTTCGTACCATATTTTCTCTAACCACTTTTGTTGAGTGTTTTCATCCATCAAATCTTCAGTTAAAGGATATCTTTTAACCAAGAAATGAACCTCAGACGGAAATCTTCCTTTTATAACATCATCTCTATTGAGTTTAAGTAAATTTACTCATAAAAACAATTTTCTCCGACATAGGCTACAGTAACATCATGTATTGCTTCAAAACAACCACCTAAATTCTGTTGTGCATTCAGATTTTTTATCAAATATGAGAAACCCTTAACTCTTGGGTAAATACAATATTCTAAAGGATCAAGTTTTCTTTCTGCTGTAAACTTTTGACAAGATTCTACAGACCCCGGATATAAGTAAGTACCTTCGCAAAACAATAGTAACTGTAAACGAATGCGCCCAATTTTTATGTATTTTATAAAACGATTTAGATAATTCTGATCATTGCTCCAATTCCGCTTAAGAAACACAAATATACCGTGCTGCATTGCCCATCCTAAACCTGGTAAATGCTTCAGTGACTCTTTAAGTATAACCTTGAAATTCTGTAATGAGTAGAATTTTTCTGCAACATTAAAAAAATAAAACCAATCCAAGCAACTTCTGTGGTTCATTATTATTAATGTAGATTCATTACAAGGAAATTCATCTCCGTAAATATGATATTTAATACCGAAAAAATTTTCTAAAAGTTATAAATTAAAAGAATTACCTGAAATTACCTAAAAAAATCAAAACAAAATACATTTCCTAATTTAATCCAACTCTTAATTAACAAATCTTGGAGATACCTTCCATAGTTCTTGGAGAAAAGATTTAATATAAACACTGATGGCATTATAAATATAGAGCCAATATAAGCAAATAGGAATAAAAGATAAAGGAAAAATATTTTCATAGATATTTGAAGGCAGAAATACATTCTAATATTTTCGTAACAATTCGGATTAAAATTGTGAGGCACTAGAATTAATCTATTCATAACTGGAAACCCGTTAATAAGAAAGTATCAATTAATTGTTAGTGATTACAGTTTTAGATAAATTATTTTAAAATAAAACTGTAAATAAACAAATTTGGTATAACAACAAATAATATTTTATATAATTATTATATAATAATCAATTTACAATTAAGAAATTAAAACTACGATAATAAGATTTAAATTATATCAAGTTGTATAAATTAAATAATTTTAATTAAAAAAAATATGATAAAAATTGTTATTAATTTTAATAAAAATAATCACGAATATTATATTATGAAAATTTAAATAATTTAAATTAATAAAACAAAGAGAAGTATTTTTAATGATATTAAAAAAGTTATTGTTAATTTATTTAAATTTTTAATTCATAAAATATTCATTTTACCATAAACCGATAATATATTATATTTTTTTAGAATTTTAAATTAATATTAAGTTATATAAAAATATATATTAATTAATAACATATAAATTAAATACTACAAAATGTATTATATTAAGGTTTTAAATGTTATGTTTTCATTTAATATTAATATATATATACATATATATATATTTAAATTAATAAATATAAATTTTAATTAAAATATACAAAATAAATGTTTTTAAGGTTTTTAAATGTTGTTTTCATCTAACAATAAAAATTATATGTCTATTTTAATTAAAATATACAAAATAAACGTTTTACAGGGTTTAAAATGTTGTTTTCATCTAACAATAAAAATTATATGTATATATTTTAATTAATACATATAAATTTTAATTAAAATATGCAAAATAAATGTTTTTAAGGTTTTAAATGTTGCTTTCATTTAACAATAAAAATTATATATAAATTTTAATTAAAATATACAAAATAAATGTTTTTAAGGTTTTAAATGTTGCTTTCATTTAACAATAAAAATTATATATAAATTTTAATTAATACATATAAATTTTAATTAAAATATGCAAAATAAATGTTTTTAAGGTTTTAAATGTTGCTTTCATTTAACAATAAAAATTATATATAAATTTTAATTAATACATATAAATTTTAATTAAAATATACAATATAAACGTTTTTAAGGGTTTAAAATGTTGTTTTCATTTAACAATAAAAATTATATATAAATTTTAATTAAAATATACAAAATAAATGTTTATAAGGTTTTAAAATGTTGTTTTCATTTAAAAATAAAAATTATATATATATATATATATATATTTTAATAAATAAATATAAATTTTAATTAAAATATACAAAATAAATGTTTATAAGGTTTTAAATGTTGTTTTCATTTAACAATAAAAATTATATATCTATTTTAATAAAAATATACAAAATAAACGTTTTACAGGGTTTAAAATGTTGTTTTCATCTAACAATAAAAATTATATGTATATATTTTAATTAATACATATAAATTTTAATTAAAATATACAAAATAAACGTTTTTAAGGGTTTAAAATGTTGCTTTTCATTTAACAATAAAAATTATATATATATATATATATATTTTAATTAATAGATATAAATTTTAATTAAAATATACAAAATAAAAGTTTTTAAGGTTTTCAAATTTTATGTTTTTATTAAATATTAGAAATAATATATTTTTAATTAAAATATACATTTTAATCAAAATATAAAAAATAAACATTTTTAAAGGATTTTAAATATTATGTTTTCATTGAAAAATAAAAATTATATATATTTTTAATTAATAAAAACACGTTTTAATTAAAATAAACGAATTAAACGGTTTAAAATGTTATGTTTTCATTTAAAAATAAAAATTATGTATATATTTTAATTAATAAAATGTAAATTTTGCTCAAATACTTATATATTAATTTATAAAGGTTTTAAAATTTTATGTTTTTATTTAATATTTTAATTAAATTCTACAACATTTATTATTTTAAGGTTTTAAAATGTTATATATTCATTTAATATTAAATATATATATGTATATTTTAATTATTAAAATGTAAATTTTAATTTAATTTTACACAATGTATAATTTAAAGGTTAAAAAATGTTATTTTTATCAATTAATATTTAAAATTATAAATATTTTAATTAATAAAAAAATAAAAAATAAATTTTAATGAATTCTATGACATGCATTATTTTTAGGTTTAAAAATTTTATCTTTGCACTTAATATTAGAAAAAAATATATATACATATTTTACTAAATAAAAATGAAAAATTCTGCTCAAATAAACACATTATTTTATTAAGGTTTTTAAATTTTATTTTTTTATTTAATCTTAAAAATTATATGTATATAAATTTTAATTAAAATTAACAAAATATTTTTTTTTATTTGTTGTAAATGTTATTTCTTCATTTTTTATATTTAAAAATTATTTATATATATATATATATACATATCTATATATTTTAATTAATAAAATATATATTTTAATTAAATTCTACAACATGTATTATATTTACATTTAAAAATGTAGTATTTTAATTTAATATTGAAAATATATCTTTTAATTAATAAAATATAAATTTCAATCTTAATATACATTAAATATTATTCTAATAGGTTTTTTTTAATTTAACATTTTTAATTAATATAAATAAGTTTTAATTAAATGATTTTAAATATTACTGTCAAAAACATGAATAATATAATTTATATAGATCAAGCTATATTAATAATATAATATTGTAGTATTTTAATTTTTAAATAAAATAATAATTAATAAAAAAATATTATAAATACGAATATTTATAATAAATCAATAATATTAAATATTTTTACATATGAGATCTAAATAAAAAAACATTTTAATTAAAATATATATTTTTTAATGAAAAAAAACATTTAAACTATAAAAAAACTTAACAGATATATTAAATTTTAAACTTTCAATAGAATATATAAATATAAGCATAAACAGAATATTAAAATATATAATTCAGTAAATTTTATTAATATCCTTTTAACATGGCAAAAAAATTATTCTTGGATTTTATTTATTAATTATTTTAAAAAAATATTCAATTTAACGCCTAAAAAATCAACATTGATAATTTTCAATTGTTTAAATTAAGTTTTTTGAATTTTTTACTTAAAAGAATACGGTTTGGTACTAGTTCATGATAATAAATTTAAATATATTAACAAGAAAAATTAATGGATGTTCTTCAATTACAATGATTTTTAAAAAATAAATACATACAACATTATTTCGTATAGATCAATAATTTGATCATTTTTTGATACTATTTAGGTTTAAATGTTATTTAATCATCAAAAAAAATAATTTCTAAGTATATGGAGATTTAATACATTAAATATAAAAGTTTTCTAGCTTGGTAAAAAAAGAAAAAAAAGTGAATGGCCACGTATGATTTTATACTAAAATTAGCAGAAATACATTCCTAATCTAATTATTAAGAAAACAATTAAATTAAATTTATTATAAAATAAAAATAGTGTTTCATATATTTTCATTTTACTAATATAATCATTGAAAAACAATTAAATTAAATTTATTTTAAAATAAAAAAAGTGTTTCATATATTTTCATTTTACTAATATAATCATTGAAAAACAATTAAATTAAATTTATTATAAAATAAAAAACTGTTTCACATATTTTCGAATTACTAACCTAATTATTGATAAAAGAAATAAATTAAATTTATTATAAAATAAAAAACTATTTCACATATTTTCAATTTGCTAATATAATAATTGAAAAAACAATTAAATTAAATTTATTTTAAAATTAAAGTGTTTCATATATTTTCAATTTGCTAATATAGTTTTAAAAATATTAATCATATGTTTAAATAAAATATCTGCTTTAATGAAAAACATTAAAATAAGTGTCTTGTAATTTAAATACAAAAAAAATTTATATATTCAATTTTTTTTTCCTTTTTCCGCAATGATCTTCCTATACTTAAACTGCTCATTTGATAATTTCTGTGCTTCCTTAAAAAATTCATCCTGATCTATTTTCCCTAATTTTAAACCTAAAGATAAAAACTGAAAAATATCATTATATGCTTTTTCTTTAGCAAATATCGTAAACATCCTTAAAAATTTAATGTCAACAACTTTTTATCTTGATCATCAGAACATTCATAGGTATTTTGCCGAAGCTTATTAAAATATATTATATTCTGGTCAATTTTCATCAACTCTTCACAAATAGAATCTTTTATTTTGGCATTTACTTTCTTCAAATATTAATAATTTTACAGATTCAGCTTCAGATACTTTAATCATAGACTGCAGTAATTTTTTACTATTGTTGAGCTTATCGTGAAGAAAATTAAGTTGTTCGTTCTTCTCCTTAAGTATGTTAATATATTACCTTGGCTTCACTTAAAAAACTATACAGTAAATTCTTGGCTTTCAAAACATAATCCGCATCATTGACTTTACTTTCTGTTATATCAGCTGAAAAATCAATATTAATCAGGTCATTACTCACGGTATTAGACTCTTGAGGTTTAACAAGTTCTGTAGTAGGTTCTATTCAAACTAATAAGAAAATTACGAATCATTTCCATATTAGTGAGAGTTTGGTTTAAATAGTAATACGGACTTGAAAAATCTGTAATAGAGTTAGGATGATAGTTATTGTAATTTTCGATTTTCGAAGGAGGATGAATAGTTTTGGGCAAATTACCAAAACTATGGTTTTTAAAAAGATCATTGATGAATAAGTAGTAATTTACTAAAAAATTTGTATTCTATAGAAATTAAAACGAAATTAAACTCCATAATTGTAAAATGATTGGTCAAAAATAGTACCGTCTTGATCAGCTATAAATTTTGAATTGTGAATGTAGGAATATTCTTGAGTTAATTTACAAAAAGCCACACGATCTGGAAAGTCGAAAGGAACGTATAAAGAAATTGGAAGAGAAGTGGAACCGCCTATGACATTTTATTAAAATTACATAAAGCAAAATATTCAACAAAACAAGAAATTAGCAACATTTTTTCTTCTGAAAAAATAAATAATATAATAATACTGTAGAGAAAATTAAAGGAGCAACTTGTTAGGTTTTCTAATTCTTTAATTTGAGAAATAATAAACGATGAGTATTTAAACTGCAAATATAACAAATCTTTACGGTTTCTTCTATAGCTACATATACATCATAAGGTTTGACAAAGTTCATAGAAAAAACTTTTCCCGATATAAAACGATTTTAATGGTTTAATATTAATCCTGAACAAGTAAAAATTTAACTTTTTTTTAAAAGTATTGGATTATAATTAATAATTTTGTACGAAAACATTTTATTTTTTAAATTATTTTATTTAAGAAAAAGATTAATCAACCTTAGCTAAAATGCACTTTTAGGGCCTAATAGGCTTGCGCATAATAAAAAAAAAGAAAAAAAATTAATTCATAATGAAGATAAATCAAATTTATTGTTATTAAAAAAATTGAGATAATTTGTTTTTCTTTAATTTTCTTTTAAATAAATATTTAGCTATATATGATGATGTTATTTTATATATTTTTGTTTGTAATATGTTTATATATTTTTTATGGCTTCCATATTGCTTCCATTTTATTAGTATGAAAACCATTTTGAATTAGAAATAATTTTTCATGGATTCCAATCTCATGTTCCCAACTTTCCATATTTAAATTACAGTATCCTTTCCACCCATCAGTAACAATAAAAGAATCTTCTCTAATATTTTCTTTTTGTATATTTTGTTTGTTTCTAACTTCGGTTAAGCACATAAATACATTATTATTCTCATCCACCCCTCCAACAACCCTAATGTTTTGATTTACTTAAATCCTTCCACGTTCATATTTTCTTGTTGCTATTCTTGTTTCATCAATTTGTACCACAATTTCAGCTTGACTTATTTTTTCTTTGAATAAATTAATAATTTCCATATATATTTCTCTTATATAATTTTTTATAATCAACAATGGTGTGTTCTTAATTTATTTTCAATAGATTTTTAGTGTCTTCTTGATTTATGTTTGTAATAAAAACTTCAAAATAAATAAATCTATATTTTATAAAGCTATATGGGAATCTTCAAAAAAAGTTCCATTTCTAATAGATAGTCTTTTTTTACATTTTATAAAGCTAACTGGGAATCTTCAAAAAAAGTTCCATTTATAATAGATAGTCTTTTTTTACATTTTATAAAGCTATATGGGAGTCTTCAGAAAAAGTTCCCTTTCTAATAGATAGTCTTTTTTACATTTTATAAAGCTATATAAGAATCTTTAAAAAAAGTTCTTTTTCTAATAGATAGCCTTTTTTTGCATTTTATAAAGCTAAATGGGAATCTTCAAAAAAAAGTTCCATTTCTAATAGATAGTGTTTTTTTACATTTTATTAAGTTAATGGGAATCTTCAAAAAAAGGTTCCATTTCTAATAGATAGTCTTTTTTTGCATTTTATAAAGCTAAATGGGAATCTTTAAAAAAAGTTCCAATTCTAATAGATAGTCTTTTTTTACATGTTATAAAGCTAAATGGGAATCTTAAAAAAAGTTCCCTTTCTAATAGATAGTCTTTTTTACATTTTATAAAGCTATATGGGAATCTTTAAAAAAAGTTCCATTTTTAATAGATAGTCTTTTTTACATTTTATAAAGCTATATGGGAATCTTTAAAAAAAAGTTCTTTTTCTAATAGATAGTCTTTTTTTGCATTTTATAAAGCTGAATTGGAATCTTTAAAAAAGTTCCCTTTCTAATAGATAGTCTTTTTTTGCTTTTGATAAAGCAAAATGGGAATCTTCAAAAAGTTTCCTTTCTAATAGATAGTCTTTTTTTGCATTTTATAAAGCTAAATGGGAATCTTTAAAAAAAGTTCTTTTTCTAATAGATGGTCTTTTTTTACATTTTATAAAGCTAAATGGGAATCTTTAAAAAAAGTTCACTTTCTAACAGATAACTTTTTTTTGCATTTTATAAAGCTTAATGGGAATCTTTAAAAAAAGTTCACTTTCTAATAGATAGTCTTTTTTTACATGTTACAAAGCTAAATGGGAATCTTTAAAAAAAGTTCCCTTTCTAATAGATAGTTTTTTTTTGCATTTTATATGGCTAAATGGGAATCTTTAAAAAAAGTTCCAATTCTAATAGTTAGTCTTTTTTTACATGTTATAAAGCTAAATGGGAATCTTCAAAAAAAGTTCCGTTTCTAATAGATAGTCTTTTATGCATTTATAAAGC
>CAKKLC010006685.1:18519-41283 GCA_918559645.1 Ceratonova shasta | reverse complement strand
AGCTAAATGGGAATCTTCAAAAAAAGTTCACTTTCTAACAGATAACTTTTTTTACATGTTATAAAGCTAAATGGGAATCTTCAAAAAAAGTTTTATTTCTAATAGATAGTATTTTTTTGCATTTTACAAAGCTAAATGGGAATCTTCAAAAATAAGTTCCATTTCTAATAGATAGTCTTTTTTACATTTTATAAAGCTAAATGGGAATCTTCAAAAAAAGTTTTATTTCTAATAGATAGTATTTTTTTGCATTTTACAAAGCTAAATGGGAATCTTCAAAAAAAGTTCCAATTCTAATAGATAGTCTTTTTTTGCATTTTATAAAGCTAAATGGGAATCTTTAAAAAAAGTTCACTTTCTAATAGATAGTTTATGCATTTTATAAAGCTAAATGGGAGTCTTTAAAAATAGTTCCATTTCTAATAGATAGTCTTTTTTTACATGTTATAAAGCTAAATGGGAATCTTCAAAAAAAGTTCCATTTCAAACAGATAGTCTTTTTTTGCATTTTACAAAGCTAAATGGGAAGCTTCAAAAAAAGTTCCATTTATAATAGATAGTCTTTTTTTACATGTTATAAAGCTAAATTTGAATCTTCAAAAAAAGTTCCATTTCTAATAGATAATCTTTTTTACATTTTATAACGCTAAATGGGAATCTTTAAAAAAAGTTCCATTTCTAATAGATAGTTTATGCATTTTATAAAGTTAAATGGTATCTTTAAAAAAAGTTCCAATTCTAATAGATAGTTTATGCATTTTATAAAGTTAAATGGTATCTTTAAAAAAAGTTCCAATTCTAATAGATAGTCTTTTTTTGCATTTTATAAAGCTAAATGGGAATCTTTAAAAAAAGTTCACTTTCTAACAGATAACTTTTTTTTGCATTTTATAAAGCTTAATGGGAATCTTTAAAAAAAGTTCACTTTCTAATAGTTAGTCTTTTTTTACATGTTATAAAGCTAAATGGGAATATTTAAAAAAAGTTCCCTTTCTAATAGATAGTTTATGCATTTTATAAAGCTAAATGGGAGTCTTTAAAAATAGTTCCATTTCTAATAGATAGTCTTTTTTTACATGTTATAAAGCTAAATGGGAATATTTAAAAAAAGTTCCCTTTCTAATAGATAGTTTATGCATTTTATAAAGCTAAATGGGAGTCTTTAAAAATAGTTCCATTTCTAATAGATAGTCTTTTTTTACATGTTATAAAGCTAAATGGGAATCTTCAAAAAAAGTTCCATTTCAAACAGATAGTCTTTTTTTGCATTTTACAAAGCTAAATGGGAAGCTTCAAAAAAAGTTCCATTTATAATAGATAGTCTTTTTTTACATGTTATAAAGCTAAATTTGAATCTTCAAAAAAAGTTCCGTTTCTAATAGATAGTCTTTTTTTACATGTTACAAAGCTAAATGGGAATCTTTAAAAAAAGTTCCCTTTCTAATAGATAGTTTTTTTTTGCATTTTATATGGCTAAATGGGAATCTTTAAAAAAAGTTCCAATTCTAATAGTTAGTCTTTTTTTACATGTTATAAAGCTAAATGGGAATCTTCAAAAAAAGTTCCGTTTCTAATAGATAGTCTTTTATGCATTTTATAAAGCTAAATGGTATCTTTAAAAAAAGTTCCAATTCTAATAGATAGCCTTTTTTTACATTTTATGTATCTAAAAATATAACCATTAAAGCTTGTATTGTATTTTTGGATATTCATAGTTGTATTACACATTTCACAAGTGAGTGTTTTTGGTAATAAACCTAAATTTTTTAAAAAATTAATTGTTTTTAACGTTGAATATTTTCATTTTGATAAATCATATGTCAAAAAATCATCTATATTATCAAGATTAAAATTTTCAATGTTAGACATTTTGCGCATGTGTTTTAGGACTATAAACTAAATTTTAGCTATCAACTTGTTACAGGGTTTACACGAAACATAAAACATTTTTACAATCAATATAAAACATTTTTACAATTAATATAAAACATTTTTAAAATTAATATAAAACATTTTTACAGTTAATATAAAATATTTTTACAGTTAATATAAAACATTTTTACAATTAATATAAAACATTTTAACAATTAATATAAAACATTTTTACAATTAATATAAAACATTTTTACAGTTAATATAAAACATTTTTACAGTTAATATAAAACATTTTACCAATTAATTTGAAGCAAGTTTACAGTTAAGTTGACACATGAAACATTTTCATTGAAATTGAAAAAGAAGCGGTTAAAGTGAACGAAAATTTTATAAATATTATAAATTTATACTAAAATTTAAAAAAAATTAATTTTGATAAAAAGTTCTAAAAAAGAAAGACCCAGGCGACAAAATTAAGATGCAGAAATTTTTGTTCTTTTTGTATAAATATTTCATGTTTAACAATGTTTCCGAGCATACGAAAATAGCCAAAATTCCGTTTTTTTCTTAATGATCATTCAATAACGCGGAACATAAAGTTGCTGAAAAAATTAAAACAATTTATGCTACAAATACATTTTTTTAAAAAAACCCTTAAAATTTTAATAAAATTCTTGCCTTGCTATTCCTCTTTCAATCAAGATTCTCATATGACTAAACCATCCCTTGAAATTTATTGTGTCCTCCAAAATTACTTCGCATATTTTATTCATAAGCTCCTCTTTGTTTCACGGATGTGACGTAGAACCTGAATACTTAGATTTGAAATGGCTAAAATACTCCTCGATTGGATTCAACTGTGGGGAATAAGCCGGGATAAATTGAATAAAATGTGCAATGAGTTTAATAATTCAATTACATCGCGTCTGTGATGGAATAAACAATTATCCATTATTAAAACATCATGAGGATGTGATTCGAAGTGGCCTTTTAGGTTGTTATTAATGAAATAAATAAATAGATCCCCATTGTATGATCCTTCTCTGACTTCGTAACTTAGAAATCCTCTTATTGTAATAGCTGTCATTACAGAAATGTTGCCACCTCGATTAGCAGGGACCGTTACATAACACTTTGTATTCTTCAAAGAATATCAATATTTCTGTCTAGTATGGAAATTAAAACCTGTCTCATCAAGAAATACAAGGTTTACATCGGCAATTTTGTTAATGTATCTGCAAAAGTTTTTTCTTGCATCAATCGTTCTAGCAGAATTTCGTTCTTGTGGAACCAATGTAAGCCTTTTTCTTGTCATATTTATTTTTTTCAAATACTTAGCTATCGTCGAAGCTGAAGTAGTAATAGATCGTTCATCTAAGCATTTTTTCAAAGAATCAAGTGTGTGGCAAGGATCCACCTCGATCAAAGTTCTTATTTCATTTTTAGTGCAATGTTCTCGTCCATAGGTCTTCGTTTCTTTGTGTTTAGGATATCTTCATCTGAGAGCCCTATAGAAATTTTTTTGCATAAAATTCTAGTACAACTCAATGAAATTTCTGCATCCTTTGCAATAATTTCTAGTGTTAGGTCTTTAGAAAGTCCCCGGTGGACCTGTTTGATGATAGAAGTCGTTATAGTAGTGCGTTTTTTTCTTGTTGGTTCTTCTTCCATGGGCCAAGCTTTTAATTTTTTATATATAAAATATTTTATTTAGCCTTAATGTATTGTCTTTAAAAGGGAATTATTCTTTTATAACTCACTAAAATATATTATGCAAGAATTGTTAAAAAAAATATTTATTTTAAGATTCTTATCAACAACAATCATAATTTCGTAAAAAAAATTATGAATTATAATGTCGAAAAGAAAAAACTCGGAGTTTTTCATCTTAATTGCTAATTTTAAAATTGGTTTGAAGGTAATACTTGTTTGCTTGGGATATCTTTCTTAATTACATAATTTTTACATTAACTGTAAAAATGTTTTATATTAACTGTAAAAATGTTTTAAATTAACTGTAAAAATGTTTTATATTAATTGTAAATATGTTTTATATTAACTGTAAAAATGTTTTATATTAATTGTAAAAATGTTTTATATTAATTGTAAAAATGTTTTATATTAACTGTAAGAATGTTTTATATTAACTGTAAGAATGTTTTATATTAATTGTAAATATGTTTTATATTTCGTGTAAACCCTGTAAATATAATATCAAGAGCCTATAAATCCTTTTTAAACTTGCTTGCAAAGTCTTTATGAATATGTAAAGATTATTTAGTAACATGGATCAAAAATTAATTTAATCAATAAATTTTATATAGTCGTAAATTAAGAATGGTTGAAGTTTGTATCGAAAGGAATACAGTAATATAAGGTATTAATGACAAAGAATTATTTAACATTAAAACAAGGGAAAAATGTAGTTTTTGTTAAATTTTCTTAAAATAAGAAATATTGTTTCGATATATTATGTTTTTAATTATCTTAAATATAAGTAGAATTAATTGATATATTTAAAAGTTGATTCGGCTTAGCAGAAAATGGGTGTTGATTATTTTATTTAAAAAATTATGAAAAATTTTTGTATTTAGAGTCTGGTGAACTTTTAAAAATATTAGTTTAATACATATTGATGAGGATTTATTCAAAAATAGTTCGATTGATTTGATAAGAGTTTTTATAAATTAATACACTGATAGAGTACAATATCAGAGAATTTATATTATTGAAAGTATGTAAATGATTCATTTACCAAATTTTTTGAAATATTTAATGTATTTGGATACAATTTTAAACCAATTAAATTGTTTGTTTATCTTTGTTTAAGCAAAAAATAGCTTAGTAATAAATTGTGTATGAAATAAATAAAGCTTTTTTTTAAGGCTAATAATGAAACAAAATTCATTTATTATAGCAATGAATATAAAGGAACATTTCTAGCGTGTTTCCATTAATTAAAGTTATTTTTTATGTTTCTATAATAGCTTAAGTATCATATGATAATATCATTGAATATGTGTACAGTAAAAAACTTCTTATAGATAAGGATATATATTTGTACAAATATTACAGAGGCGAATTGGCAAAAAAAATGTATAATTAAAAAATGTTTATTATAATATTGCCAAGATCTTGTTTCAAAAAAATTATTTTAATCAATCTTCCATATTTTTATTACTAGAAATCTAGTATATATTAATTTGTTCCTAATTTTTCTTAGAAAAATCAAGCAGTTTTTTAGCTTAATTGATCTATGGTTACTCATCGTTGTATGACCAAAGTGATCGTGTACTGAAATGGTCACTGACATAAAATTGTCGCCGAAAGTGATTATTATCGATGTGAAATAAGGGTATGAGAGAAACTTCATTTTTCATAGTTAATATTAATAATATTTATAGTGAAAAATTTATGTTTTATACTTAATATTAATAATATTTATTGTGAACTTTATTTTTAATGTAAATATTAAATATATCCACAAAATAAAACATCTAATTTGCTACCCAAATGAACATTACTGTCGAAATAAAAAAATAATAAAACACTGCTACTAAGTTAGGTAAATTGTTCAATTACAACGCATCACACCTCAAAGCATTACATATGACCCAAAGATACATTTAACTCTAAATAAAAGTTATTCCAAATTGTTTTCAATAACTTTGTTTGTCTGAATCCTCCTGCATAAAAAATGGCTCGATGCATCTAATAGAGCCATAGCTGTTCGTTCGTCCCTCCGATACTCGTTCCAATACTTGAATAGCCTGTCATTACATGACATAGCATCGGTACGTAGGACTGCTACAACATTCCATCTGGCAACATATTCCATTGTCAGCGTTCAAAATCCTCACTAACTAGCGGTTCTATGAAGAGATATTATGTTATTATGAATATATATAATTGAATATCAACTATAAAAATAATGTTTTTATTTTGAGAGTAATTTTCATTTGGGTAGTATATAAGATGGTGTGGATACAGTGAATATTAACATAAAAAATAAAGTGTTTATTATGAGAGTAATGTTCATTTCGGTAGCATATAAGATGTTTTATATTGTGTATGTAGTGGATATAGTGGATACAGTCATATTAACATTAAACATAAAGTTTTTATTTAGAGAGTTATGTTCTTTTCGGTAGCATATAAGATGTTTTATACAGTGGATATAGTGAATATTAACATAAAAAATAAAGTTTTGATTTAGATGGTAGTGTTCATTTCGATAGCATATAAGATGTTTTATATTATGGATATAGTGGATATAGTCATATTAACATAAAAAATAAAGTTTTGAATTAGATGGTAATGTTCATTTTGATAGCATATAAGATGTTTAATATTGTGTATATAGTGGATATAGTGAATATTAACATTAAAAATAAAGTTTTTATTTAGAGAGTAATGTTCATTTCGGTAGCATATAAGATGTTTTTTATTGTTGATATAGTGGATATACTGAATATTAACATTTAAAATATAGTTTTAACTATTAATATTATTAATAATTACTATAAAAATATAGTTTCTTTCAGACATCTCCTTCATATTTCATAATAAATACTTTCGGAGACCGTTTAAGTCGCGACCATTTTGGCCTGTATGTAACTTATCTATAATCTTGAACATTAATTAAAAGTAGCAAATTTATATCTCAAATGATCAAAAATACTGATAAATATTAAAGAAGAGTCGAATTTTATAACAATTACGTTATAATATTTCATTATAAGTTAACAATAATTCTGTTTAAAATATATGTGTTACTGATTCTGGAGTAAAGATTATTATTCATCAATAAATTTCTGAAATCAATTAGGAGAAAATATTTATTAAAATAAAGTTGATTTAAATATCCGATGGAAGTGGTAAAAAAAATTTAATGATATACATTCATCTTATCTAATAATTGGATTGTATTTAAGTAATATGATTAACAATAACTTAACAATAAAATTTTATTTATAGATATTTAGAAGATTCATTTAATGCGTCTTTAAAGAAAATTTACAAAATACTTATTTTTTGGGTGTTAAAAAGTCTGTAAAGTATCAAGTAAGATGAATTTAATTGTATTGTTGGTTATAAACATGGTTTTCATTTATTTTTATAATCGTTTCTAAATTAAATAAACAATTTGTTTTAATTAGTGAAGATATTCAATGTATGGTAAGTAATAAAACAATCATTTTTGGAATAATTTAAACTTTATTTGAAATGCTAACAAAATCCTATTTCTACACAATAAAACGTATTACGATTTAATTATCAGACTTTTAAACGGAAATAATTAATTGATTACTATATCTTTTATACAAAATTAAAGTATAGGAAATATCAAAGATGAAAATAACGAATTCACTGGTGTTTTTACAAAATTTTTAAATTATGAATACAGGAAGAAATAAACTATTTTATTATAAATTAAGTATTATAAAGAGGCTATTCGTCTCAAAGGAAAGCTAGAAATGTGGATTTTTGTAAATAAATATACAATATGTATTGGAATGAATAAAATTCCCATTAATGTATTTTAGAATACAAATTAATGAAACTATAATTATTATTTATACTATTTTAAAACATATATCAAAAGAATGGAAGAAACTTTATTAGTAAAGAAACATTGTAGGCTGATCTAGTTGACTTTTCAGAATATAATGATTAAAGATGTATTATTGATATTATAGGGACATGAATTGTAAGTAAAAAAAATTAATACAATTACAATTTATTCAATGTTTGAACAGCATATTTATTCTGGATGTAAACTTTCTAGCAAATAAGGTATGTAAAGCATGCAATTAATTATTGCTTATAAAATTTCAGGTTATATAATTGTCATTTTTATTAATAAGTAGGGATTTTAATGAATGATTAAATATTATATCCTTTCAGAGAATTTTAATAGTGAAAAAATAATTGAATTTAGTTTATAAATTCGAGAAGGAAATAATTTTATGAATCTTTTTATATATTAAAATAAATTTTATTTGATTCATCTGTTATATGAACAAAAATGTATAATTTTTTATTACTTATTAATACTAATTGGTGATTTTAAAAAATTATTGATAATGAATTTAATATGAACTTAATGTGAATTTAATGTGAATGTAATGTAAATTTTTGAAGAAAAATTTTATTAGGTTATTGCAACTTAATTTTAATTAAATTCAAAATCACATTAAAAAGAATTAGATAAATTAAAAAGTCTAGAAAAATGCAACTTCTACTAATATTATTGTTCTAGTTGTAAGTAGAAAGATAATTTAATGTATCATAAAAGATTTTTATTGGGGTTCAACTGTAACTAGTTTATTTGTAACTTTCAAAAGAATATAACTATGGCGTCCGAAAATTGCATTTAAAATTAAAAAATTGCATTTAAAATCTATAGAAAAATTGTTTTAATTGCATTTATATTTTACCACATTTTCTTAATTATATTCATTTTCAGTTGATTAATCTGTTTTTACATTCTCCATTCTACCCTCCTCAATTTTTGTTTCTAACAAATTTATAATCAAAAGCTGCTACTTTACTATTGTAATACATAGAGAAATAATTAATTATATTATTTCTGTAAAAGTTACATTCTTTTGCCAGTAGTTTCTTAAACATCGAAAAGCTTCTTTCAACTACTATAGAAGTCGGTAGGCAATCGTTCAAAAGAACATACTTCTATGGTGACACTTTTTCTTTTAGATCCAAAGTTGCAATTTTTTAAATGTCGTTTACATCTAATCGTGCTGCAATATACGATTTTAAATCGGCTTTATCAATTGTAAAATCCAATTTTGAAATTATTTTATACCCAGTCATGATATTATGTTCAGATTTTTCAAAATTATCTAAAATTTCAATCAAATAACAATAAGAACATCAGATTCAAAACAGATCTTTGACAATATTTGATTGTAAAATAGCCTTCTTTGCATTTAAAAAGATAATTCCATTATTGTTAAGATCCAGAACTATCTCTTTTAAAGTTGGGAAATAATCAGCATAATATTTAACGGTATTCGACCAGCTAGACCAACATGTTATAATTACATTAGGCGGCATTCATATTTCATCATACATCATTGAAATTGTACGATTCTTTAAAGTTAATGCCTTGATAGAAGCAATTAAAAAATCCTCCCCTTGAAACAATTCTCTTATTCTCATGGCCACGTTATGCAAAAAATTGGCAGGGCATAAAACATGTACCAGATACGGTATTATTTTCTTCATCTCTTCATCAGCTTTAACCATGTAGCAAGCTGCGTCCAAAATGATTAGGGCCAAACTTGTTCTTTTATCGTTTATTTTTTCAAGTGCATCTTAAACTAATTGTTCTATGATAATTGAATTTGGATTCGTACTAAGCTTAATACAATCGATAACAAAAATTGTTTTTGGAGTTTCTAGTCTCGCAGCAAGTACGTTTACATACTTTTTCCTTTTTGTTTCGTCTTTAACCAAAAAAATATCACCATATTCGAAGTAATTTATCGATTCTCTTTTATGTTAAGAAGCAAGATCCACAACATTATAGTATTCGGTAGAAGCTGGTATTATTGGTCCATTTAATTCAGATAGAAACTTTGAAAGCTATCATTTCGTAATTTATGGAGTGGAATCTCTGCTTCCACTAATAGTGTATTAATTTTTTAATTTTATCATCGCTTTTAGTAGGGAAAAAGGTTGGTGAATAGTTGGATTTTTTGGAGTTAAAATGTTTGTTTGTCGCCCTACGTAAATCCACATTAGACTTTCTTGTTGAGTCGATAACGCATGAACATCTTTTGCAAAACAAATCCTCCTTTGGGGTTAGTATAAATTCATTTTTATAAAGTGATACATATTTTGTTACTTGGATGAATCTTTCTTCCTTTTTTCGTCTCATTAAGGGTGAAAAATAAATGCAATTTTATTGCATTTAAATCATAAAAATTGCATTTAGATAACCTAAATATAACTAATTTTATTGTTAACAAAAAAATTATAAAGGAATGAAATCATAATAAATTTGAAAAAATTATTTAACTATAAAAATGTACTGTCTTGAAGTATAAAACTAATTTCATTATAGCAAAATCACTCTATTGTTGAAATCATGATAAATTTAAATTGAAATTTAGCTAAAAAAAAATATTGTCTTTAAGTATACAACTAATTTGATTATAGCAAAATCACAGTATTGTTGAAATCATAAAAAATTTGAATAGATTATTTAACTAAAAAAATGTATTGTCTTAAAGTATACAACTAATTTCATTATAGCAAAATCACTGTTTTGTTGAAATCAAATTAAAGTTGAATCAATTTTTTAACTACAAAAAATGTTTTGTTTTTAAGTATATAAGTAATTTCATTGTTGCAAAATCACTGTATTGTTGAAATCATAATAAGTTGAATCAATTATTTAACTACAAAAAATGTATTGTCTTAAAGTATACAACTAATTTGATTATTGCAAAATCACTGTACTGATGAAATAATAATAAATTTGAATAAATTATTTAATTAAAAAAAATTTATTGTCTGAAAGTATACAACCAATTTGATTGTTGCAAAATCACTGTTTTGTTGAAATTTAAATTAAAGTTGAATCAATTATTTTATTACAAAAAATGTATTGTCTTAAAGTATACAACTAATTTGATTATTGCAAAATCACTGTACTGTTGATATCATAATAAATTTGAATAGATTATTAAATTAAAAAAATGTATTGTCTTAAAGTATACAACTTATTCTATTATAGCTGACTAATTGTATTTTTGAAATAAAAACTAAGTTTCAATGAATTCTTTTAACTAAAAAAATGTATTGTCTTAAAGTATAGAGGTAATTTCATTATAGCTGAATAATTGTATTTTTAAAATAAAAAATAAGTTTCAAATAAATATTTAAATATAAAATATTATTGTCTTAAAGTATAAAACTACTTTGATTGTTGCAAAATCACTGTTTTGTTGAAATCATAATAAATTTGAATAAATTATTTAACTACAAAAATGTATTGTATTAAAGTATAAAATTAATTTCATTATAGCAAAATCACTGTATTGTTGAAATCATAATAAATTTGAATAGATTATTTAACTAAAAAAAATGTATTGTCTTAAAGTATACAAGTAATTCCATCATAGCAAAATCGTTGTATTGTTAAAATCATAATAAATTTGAATAGATTATTATTTAATTACAAAAATGTACTGTCTTAAAGTATACAAGTAATTTCATTATAGCAAAATCACTGTATTGTTGAAATCATAATAAATCTGAAAAAATTATTTAACTAAAAAAAATGTATTGTCTTTAAGTATACAACTAATTTGATTGTTGCAAGATCACTGTACTGCTGATATGATAATAAATTTGTAAAGATTATTTAATTTAAAAAATTTAATGTCTAAAATTATATAAGTAATTCCGTCATAGAAAAATCACTGTATTGTTGAAACCATAATAAATTTGAATAAATTATTTAAATAAAAAAAATGTATTGTCTTAAAGTATATAAGTAATTTCATTGTTGAAAAATCACTGTATTGTTCAAATCATAATAAAGTTGGATCAATTATTTAACTAAAAAAAATGTATTGTCTTTAAGTATATAAGTAATTTCATTGTTGCAAAATCACTGTACTGATGAAATCATAATAAATTTGAAAAAATTATTTAACTTAAACAAATTTATTGTATTTAAGTATACAACTAATTTGATTGTTGCAAAATCTCTGTATTGTGGAAATCATAATAAATTTGAATAAATTATTTAAATTAAACAAATTTATTGTATTTAAGTATACAACTAATTTGATTGTTGCAAAATCCCTGTATTGTGGAAATCATAATAAATCTGAATCAATTATTTAACTACAAAAATGTACTGTCTTTAAGTATAAAACTAATTCCATTATAGCTGAATAATTGTATTTTTGAAATAAAAAATAAGTTTCAATTGATTATTTAAATAAAAAAATGTATTGTCTTAATGTATATAAGTAATTTCTTCATAGCAAAATCACTGTATTGTTAAAAATTATAATAAATTTGAATCAATTATTTAACTTCAAAAAATGTATTGTCTTGAAGTATAAAATTAATTTCATTGTTGCAAAATCACTGTACTGGTGAAATCATAATAAATTTGAATAGATTATTTAATTAAAAAAATGTAATGTCTAAAAGTATATAAGTGATTCCATCATAGCAAAATCACTGTTTTGTTGAAATCAAATTAAAGTTGAATCAATTATTTAACTACAAAAAATGTATTGTCTTAAAGTATATAAGTAATTCAATCATAGCCAAATCACTGTATTGTTGAAATCATAATAAATATGAATAAATTATTTAACTAAAAAAATGTATTGTCATTAAGTATACAACTAATTTCATTGTTGCAAACTCACTGTATTGTTAAAATCATAATAAATTTGAATCAATTATTTAACTAAAAAAAAAGAATGCCTTAAAGTATATAAGTAATTCCATCATAGCAAAATCACTGTTTTGTTGAAATCAAATTAAATTTGAATCAATTATTTAACTGCAAAAAATTTACTATCTTTAAGTATATAAGTAATTCCATCATAGCAAAATCACTGTATTGTTGAAATCATAATAAATTTGAAATAATTTCATTACATTATTTAACAGTAATGATAATAATGTAAAAAAAGTTGATAAATTACATTTATTTACTAAATTGTTTATTTAATCAAAATAGATATTTGAATAGATTACAAAAAGTCCAAATAAACAATGTTTGCATTCAAACATAAAAAGATTTTATAATTTTTACAATCAAACATATTTTTCTATAATATGATAAATAAAAAAAACATTTTAGTAAGATTTACTTTCAAATATTAACAAACGAACCTTCAAATTACCTATACTTGTATATAATTTTGCATAATGAAAATGTGTAAAATAAAATGATCTAAAATTACAACTATCAAGGCAAATAATTTTTAATTATCGTTTAAAGCACATTAAATTTTAATCAAGATATTTATATTATTTTGATCTTATTTAGAATTATTTGAATAATATGTTTTCTAAACAAAAAAATATATTCATTAAAATACAAATATATTTATTTTAACTTTATCTGTTTAAAAGATTGAATTGAAGAAATCTTCATTGTCGTTAAATCCAAATAAATTCCTATACTTTACAATAAAATTTAAAACCCAACAAAATAATCTTGATTTACCAAGTAAAAGATTTTTAAAAATTAATGTCATTATGTATAAAATAAATCTTATTTATTTTAAATTTTCTTCCAAATATAATAAATATTTCTAAAATAAAGAATATTAAAATTAAATGTGATTAAAATCAAGAAAATTAGATATTGAAGTTCTAAGAAAGTACAATACCAATTTATCAACAAAATTTAAAATAAATAGTACAAAACTTACTAAAATCAAAGTATTTTAAATATTTAAATAAAAATATTCTCTAATCTTTACTTAAACTTTTGCGTGATTCTAAAAAACAAACAAAATTTGAAGATAATTTTGAGCTTGAAGAAAATTCATTTATATAGTTTGTAATATATATAAGAAATGTAAAAGCATTTTTAATAAATTTAAAGTTTCCATCATTCTCAAATCATCTTATTTTTAAATCTAGTTTCTTATATATTTATTTTCTAATAATTTTATTTTTCTAAAAGATTTATGTTTGTGCAAGCACTATTAATAAGGCATACAATATTTGGTCTAATTTTTCTTTTTAAAACCCAAATTTACAGCTTATTTTTAAACTGAAAAAATTATGAATGTGAAAAATTGCTATTTTTCGTTTTAGATGAAATAAATAGGAACCTTGTTTGAATTATTTTAAATGAATCAAAAGTCTCTTATTGAATTCAAGACATATTTCTTAAAATCAAATTAATTTTTTTATTATATACTCAATATTATTTTATTATTTAAAGAAATTCCTCAAATTTTAAAAAATATATAAGCACATATTTATGAAAATGTTAATAATAATCATAAAATATTTATCATTTTACAACGGTTGAAGTAAAAAATTACTAAATTAATAAAAAAATTCACTAGTACATATATTTGAAAATTTTATTAATAAATAATCATATAATATTTATCATTTTACAACCTTTGAAGTAAAAAATTACTAAATCAATAAAAAAATGCACTAGTACATATATTTGAAAATTTTATTAATAAATAATCATAAAATATTCATCATTTTACAAAAGTTGAAGTAAAAAATTACTAAATCAATAAAAATATTCACTAGTACATGTATTTGAAAATGTTATTAATTAATAATCATAAAATATTTATCATTTTACAACCGTTGAAGTAAAAAATTACTAAATCAATTAAAAAATGCACTAGTACATATATTTTAAAAAGTTATTAATAAATAATCATAAAATATTTATCATTTTACAACCGTTGAAGTATAAAATTACTAAATCAATAAAAAAATGCACTAGTACATATATTTGAAAATTTTATTAATTAATAATCATAAAATATTTATCATTTTATAACCTTCAAACTAAAAATTACTAAATCAATAAAAAAATGCACTAGTACATATATTTGAAGATGTTATTAATAAATAATCATAAAATATTTATCATTTTACAAAAGTTGAAGTAAAAAATTACTAAATCAATTAAAAAATGCACTAGTACATATATTTGAAAATGTTATTAATAAATAATCATAAAATATTTATCATTTTACAACCGTTGAAGTATAAAATTACTAAATCAATTAAAAAATGCACTAGTACATATATTTGAAAATGTTTTAATAAATAATCATAAAATATTTATTATTTTACAACCGTTGAAGTAAAAAATTACTAAACAATTAAAAAATGCACTAGTACATATATTTGAAAATGTTATTAATAAATAATCATAAAATATTCATCATTTTACAACCGTTGAAGTATAAAATTACTAAATCTATAAAAATAATCACTAGTACATATATTTGAAAATGTTATTAATAAATAATCATAAAATATTTATCATTTTACAACATTTGAAGTAAAAAATTACTAAATCTATAAAAATATTCACTAGTACATATTTTTGAAAATGTTAATAAATAATCATAAAATATTTTTCATTTTACAACCGTTAAAGTAAAAAATTACTAAATCAATAAAAAAATTTGCTAGTACATCATTTTCATTATTAAAATTATTTACACTATAAATAACAGTTATATCTTTTGATTTTTCAAAAGTATCTGATTTTAAAAAAACAAGTTGATTTTTCTTTAATAAAACTATAAAATAAAATCATAAGAATATATTTGTGTTTTGATATATTTTACGATTTAGAATATAAAAATTTACAATTAAAATAATAGTAATCATTAAAATTCTTTTCTTTCAAATTACGTAATAAATGGTTATAAAACAATATTATTCAATTGTTAAAAAGATTTAGAATTTAAGTAATAATCCTTAATTATATCAGTTTAATTAGAAACACGGATATTGTTTCTTTTAATAGTATAATGAATAGAAAAATAAAGGTTATTTAAATCTTTAAAAGATATGAACCTTATATTCTATACTTTTATCAAGATTTTTGCACTTTCTATTAATTCTATATTTTATTTATTCAATAATCCAAGTTTTGTTGGAGGGTTTTATAATAACCATATCATATATATTATTCTAGTCGTATATTATTGTATAATTCATTTCTTAAACTAGAAAGGCTATGAATAACTTTGTAAAAAGATTTATAAACAACATGAATGACAATTTTAAACTACCTGCCTTGAAAATATTAAATTGGAAGCTTAATCAAAATTTTTCTAACAACAATAGTTTGTTTATTTATTATTGTAAAAAACTGATGCCAATATCCTGATAACATAGTTTATGTTCACTAAGATATAATAAAAATGAAAATTTTCTATAAATGCTCATATTTAAGTAGGTTTTATGGGAGATTTAATATACGGATTGATATATAGTGACATTTTTCAAATATTCAAGGAATTTAAGAAATTTCAAGCTTTAAATATAATTTAATTACTGACTAGAAGATACAAAATAATATTCAAATCATCCAAAAAGACTTGAATTACAGTTTAGTAAATATTAGTGAGAGTTTATTAATTATATATGTAGTTTTTTTTAATTTTAATTAATAATTTTTTAAATAAACAGTAAGGTCTAATATTTATAAAAAAATCTAAAATTTTCATTTTCTTTTTCTTGATTGATTGATTGATTGATTCTTTGTAAAAAATTTTTTAAAAATAGTTAATAAGCCAAAACAAATAACTTTATTTTAAAAAAAAATTTTTTTTTCATAAGTCTCATAAACGTTATTTATACTAATTTTTATTATTTTATTAATGACCTAAAGCACAAGGTTTTCTTATAATATCCTGAGTTGAATTATCTTTAATACATCAATTTATTTTTGCAAAATAAAATAAATATATCTTGTTTATATATTTGAACAATTTTGAACATAGTAAATTATAATAAGAATACTAGGCATCATTAAAATTTTTACATGATTATTAAGCTTATATATATATATATTAAATAGGTACTAATTTAAGTATAAGTAGGCTGGCCATCTGCAGGGGTTTAGCATAGAAATTCCCGGTGTTTATAAACTCTGTCCAGAAATCCCAGCCAAAACCGATTTGTCCCGGTTTTTTACAAATTTCATATTTTTACACGACAAAAATTATGTAATAGTTGTATACAAAAAATATTAATTTTACTCTTAAACCTCTTAAACCTTTATGATTATCAAATAAGTACTTCAAGTGAGAATTTTTATGGTTCCAACATTTATTACTTCAATAAATTTCTAGTTTGATTTAGTGATCCTTAATATAAAATGCCGAAAAAACAAATTTTTCTACTTGCTTTTTGTAACGGTTTTTTGAATTATAAATATTATGTCCCAAAAGTGATAAAAATAATGAACGAACAGGCAATACAATATTTTTTGACTTGAAATTTTGATTTAAGTATATAGTATATATTTTAAGTTCTGAACGTGATATACAGGTAAAGAAATTGCAAAATAAAGTTTCATTCATTTCATCAAAAAGATAAGAAATGAATAAAATGAATAACTTAAATTATATGATAAATAAAAAATTTAGTAAAATCTCATTTTTAGAAAAATGTCAAAAAAGCGAATGACTACTTGGAGCGATTGATACTCAGATAATATTTGGATGCATAAAGAAAGTAGCTAGGGATGAATCAAAAGCTTTTTGTTCTATTTGTTGTTTTAAAATTTTAATTGTTCACGGTGATCGCTCTGATATCATAGATCACTCAAACAATAATTGCCATTATTCTGGAGTTGGCGCAAGGTCGTCAATTAAAAAGTCTCCGATTATTTCCAATCAATAACTGCAAACAATTATGATCTAATAACAGCTGGTAAAGAAGCTACTTTTGCACACCATACAGCAAGAACCAATATGTCTTTTTGCTAGTATGATTGCTCTGCTTGACTTATTAGAACATTGTACGACTAAAAATTCACTCTTGTTCAAACAAAGCTTGCGGCTATAGTTTCAAATTTTATTGCTCCTTACATAAACAAACGAATTGACTACGATTTGAACACATTTAGCTTTATTTTCATCAGACTGATACTTCAAATTCATAAGAACATCAAAATTTTACCCATAATTATTCGATATTTTGATCCAGATATAGGTGTCATTAATAAAAAAATAGCTACTGTGTCCATCCAAATTAGAAATTTGAGACTATTGTTAAGGAATTGTTGAAAGCGATCTACAAAAAAAATATCAGTGATAAAATTGTTGCATTTAGTATTGATAATACCAATTTGAATTTCGGTGGTGTCGAAAGAAAAGGACAACATAATGTGTGTCGAAAATTGCAGAAGGAATTAGGCTGCTTAATTATCAGAAATGGATGTTTGCACACATCGCCATAATGCATCAGCAGCTGGATGGGAAATACTTGACGTAGAAATAGAGGCAATAGTAGTAAAAATATTCAAACATTTCAGCATACATACAGTACGTACTGAGTAATTGAAGAAATTTTGCAGCGATTTAAATGGAGATTACAATCAATTGAAGATTTATTTGGGTACTAGATTTCTCACAAATGAGCAAGCTGTGAAAAGAGTGATTGAAATGTTAAAATCATTAGAAAAGTATTTTTCAAGAGTTTTAGAAATGTCTTCCTCTTCTTCAAACATTCTTTAGCAGCAAACAAGGCGAATTCTGGTTCCTTTTTATACCTAATCAGCTTAATAATTTTAATAAATGTATTTAATTCATGGAATCTTCTTCAAAACAGCATTCGAAGAATTTGATGAAATACAACTACTAAAATTGAAGCTTATTAATCTTCTAAGATGTAGCTTCATACCAAGTGATTCTGTGATAGAGTTTCAGAAATTAAATGAATCGATACAGAACATGCTCAAGGAAAAGATCGTGTAATTTTATGCTACTTTTATTAACTACATTACTTTATGGGAAAAATCAATCGATGGACCTGAAGTTTTTGTGTGGATAATATTGAAAAAATGTCCAGAGTAGGACGATAGTGAAAAATCATTGAAATATATCGAGGAAAGATATGGAATTGAAATTTATGGAATAATTAATCGTGATATCATAATTGATGAATTTCATTAGGTTCATCCTTACATTTAAGACAGGGGATTGATATGGACAAAGATGCAGTTTGGTCGCAAATCTTTTTGAACTTTCAAAGAAACCTTACAAGACTTACAAATATGTTAAAATTAGTAGCATTTTCTTTCACTCTAGCTGGAACCTCAACAGAAGTTTTTAAATTATTTGCATTTATGATTCAGATCTGTGATGATCAAAAAAGCAAATTATAAATTCCAACTTTTGATGTTTTAATTACCATTCAATATAATTTAACAATGAATTGCAATGATTTCTACAAAATTATTAAGAACGTTCCAGATTTTCTTGAAAAAGTTCATACAAGGGAAAAGTACAATTAAAGTAAAAGCAAAATTCAGCAGAAGAAGAAGTCAAATAAAAAGTTAATATGCTGAATCAAAAATAAACTTTTTCTATTTTACTTTTTTTTCCCAGTTTTTTTTATTTCTTAATGGAGTGCCGGTTTTTTATATAAAACCTTCTGAACAGCCTAATTTTAATTTGTCTTCATAGTAATTAAAATTGTTTATGATTACTTAAAAGTAATATTATATTTTCAGTAGCTACAGCTCTAGTTTTCTAAACTTTTTATTATGATAAATATTAGTTTCATTGTAGTTATCAGAAAAATTAGAAATAATAAGAAAAGCAGATAAATCTGGCCTGTCACAGTCTTATTTTTCTTCTTTTTGAAAAATTGAATCAGTAAAGTAGAAGAAATGATTAAGTTTGAACATTAGACAAAAACACTTAAATTTTTTATTATTTTAGCTATTTGATACTTAAAATGGTTAAATAACCGTATTTCTAATTATTTGTATAAATATTACTCAAGGTTAATATTATTATATGATAATTTATCTGAAAATTTATCTATATAAAGCTTTTTAATAACTTTTTAACAGATAATTTTGATTTTATTACGTTCATCATACATAAAATAGCTTTATTTGTTAAAATTAAAGCAATTTTTTGGTTTGACATACTTAAATATACATAAAATAGGATTTAAACTATTCCATTTTCCCCCAAATAAAATATTCAAAAAATTGGTTTCTAATTTATAAATATATTTTACCTAAATATTCAAATTTAGCATAAAGTAATCATATTTATCAAATATTTCACAAAAAAGTAGCTTTTTTATTAAATGGAGTTGTAATAATTTCAGATAATGGTAATAAAAATATTCATAGCCAAGCAAATAGCTAAGTTTCCATGTAAATCTACTTGGATATTCATTCCAAGAATTAACTTATAATAATCTTCTAATAAAATAGTTTTCTTAATAAATTATATAATATATTGAAAGATAAGCATAAATGAAAGGGGTTACTATAAATAAGTTTTTCTATTTTCTAAAAAACTAATTTTTTTTCTCTATTCTGCACAATCTTTGACCAAATATTTTTCTGTATTATTTAACTTTTGAGGTAAATCAAGGCTATGATTGAAGACATCATTTAGGAAGTATAAACCTATTTTCCAACAGTGAAGAGCGAATCAATTGGTTATTGCAAATTTAATTAATATATGTGTATACAGTCAACACTCTAAATAACGAACATCCAGTACTTTTTTGATTACCTTGAAGATATAATAAATTGACCGTTTACCTCGAATAACGAACAGAATATACTTTTAATAACGAAAGTTTCCGAAAATTCTGTTGATATAAGTTTTTATTTTATTCCATCCCCAAAATGTCAACCCTCAACGAGAAAAAAAGAAGAATTAGACTTTCACTTGCAAAAAAATAGCAATCATATAGTTTGAATCTAAGATTCGATTGCTTTCATAGCGAGATCTTGTAAAGGTGTGTGGTATACCTTTGGATACTTTAAACGAGATTTTAAAGAACAGAGTTAAGCTGTTAGAATATAATGCAACAAAAAAAGCCAAAAATGTTGTGACTAGCTTTAGAACTAGTGTTTTTAATCGCAAATTGTTTGAATGATTTTTAATGATAAGAAGAAAGTTGGTAACCATTCAAGATGTAGACCTGCAAAATACAGCTTTAAAGATGGCTAAATAGTGTGGTCTTAAAAATTGTTGTGCTTCTAATAGCTGAGTTAAAAGCTTCAAGAGAAGGCATCAAAATTAGCTCTAAGAAGATCTCTGGCTAATCGGGAATGGTTAATGACAACAAAATAGAAGAATTTAAGACAGTATATTCCAAAAAATTAAAGACTTATAGGCCAAAAAATGATTTCAACTGTTATGAGACGAGGTTTTTTCTATAAAGTCACGCTAATAAGAATTAGATTAGTGGAAAGTTTAGTTAAGATCGCGAAACATTATTGTTCTGTTTAAGTTTGTCAGGAGAAAAGATAAAGCTTCTGCTTATTGGAAAATCAAAGAGCTCGAAAGGTTTTAATAATCTGGATTTTAAAAGGATACCCATTTCTTATGAAATCAATCAAAAGGTTTGGATGAGAACCAATATTTTTTTAGATGGCTGCATGATATGAATGAACAAATCAAATTGGAAGATAGAATATATTGTCGAAGTTGGCTAATTCTCCCGTTTACTACGTGGTCGTAGAATATAGCAAATTGACTTATTATACTTCCGGCTTAATGTAACTTCCCGTATACAGCCGCCGGAAAAGTAATAATTTAGTCTTTTAAGTCAATTTATAAAATAAAGCTCAACAACAAAGTTTATCTTGAACGTGATCTAGAATCGGAATAAAAATATCACGATATCGTATAGAAGTTCAAATTGATGGATGCACTTTTTCTGACTATAGATTCTTTGAATGAGGTTACTAAGGAAACTATAATTAATTGCTATAAAAAAGCTTTGGAGAACTCTATGTTGAATATTTAGAAATTAAACGCAACGCCAACCGTTGAGCAAGATTCTAACGATTTTATCGGCTATCATCCAGAAAATTTATCCGAAGACAAATTATTTGCTAAACTGGATTCCAAAATTAAGGTGAAGATGTTTCTGAAGTTGATGATCTTGAAGACGAATCGTCTATTAACATTAATAAACTATCAAAGTAGAAATTTTAGAATCGGCTGAAAGATATTAAACACTATCTTGCGGAAACCCAGTCCGAATTATTAAGCAGTTTTTACATTTTTAAAACTGGAATTGAGAATAGTGGAATCAAAAAATTTAATACAAATCTCGACTATTTAAGAAAACAAGAACAAAAAGTATTTTTAATAGAATATTTAGTTGTTTTGATCCCATTTGGCGTTATTTTTCACATTAAATATTTAATTGTTTTTTTGTCCATTTATAATTTAATTATATATTGTGTTCGTTAATTTTAACGAACACTTTGAAAAAAAAAGTCACCGTGGATGTTTGTTATTTAGAGGGCAGACTGTATATATATACCATCGCTCGCAGCGAGTATGAAAGAATTTCTTTAATGGTTTCTATTTTATTTTTGAAAAATGATAAGATTAGAAGCTGTGATACTTTTTTTTCATTAGGCGATGAAACTGCTAGAAAAATATTATGTTTCGATTGGAGATATATAGCTAGTTCACTTGTACAACATCCCTTCCTTGATATGGTTTTTTGCACTCTGAATACTTTGCTTCGAATTCCGTCAGACGTAGAAAATATTTCTAAGCATATGATTGATTTCGATGAGCTGACATTTTTCTTTGATTTGACTAAGGATTAAATTTAATTTGGTAGTAATGGTTTATACGTTGAACGAACACAGACAAGAATTCCTTAATTTATGAAAATTTCAAAAATAAGAAGAAAAAATTGTATTAATTTGCAATCCCTTACCGTTAATTTGATTTCTTGTTCCAGCTAAATATACACATCTAAGATGAAATGCGATATAAAAAAGCTGACTTGCAATCTAAAATTGAATCCAACGGCACAATCCGAACACAAATCCACTGCTTTTTGGCTTGATCTGAATCGAAAATCAGAAAGGATTTGACCATACATGATCGAAAATATCATTTACACAAATATAAGATTTCCGTTAATCTGAAAGAAGTAAGTGTTTATTTTTTTTCTAAATAAAAAGTTGACACTTCTACGTTTCCCCCGTATTTTTTTTTATTTAATTTAATTAATTAATAAAAATATTTAATTATTCTTAAAAAAATAAATTATAATATTTTAAATTATTAATCTGAAAAATACAATATTTCATTATTTTAAGGGGTATATTTCTTGTATATGATCAATAAATGCTGAAAAACTATT